>JABFPM010004209.1:0-13011 GCA_022817325.1 Idris sp. 1 HC-2018 | reverse complement strand
TTTAAAAATACATTTTTTTATGAATAAAACATCATGTCTTTATGTTTTTGGGGTCGCTGAACACGATTATGAAGTCTAAAATGACATTTGATCGGTCATTTTTGGTAAATTACTGTCATTAAAACTGTCAATTTTTGAAAAAATGTTATTGTAATGAAAAAATGACATTTTTGATGGTTTACAGATAATATATTCGAATTTTAAGGGTTAATGAATAAGAATATATTATCAGAAATTTTTTTAATAATTTTCTTGAGTTATTATTTTTGGCCCAAACATAGGCAATAAGTAACTAAAATTGATAATGAAAAATAAAAATATTTCAATTTTATATAAAAATTAATTTTATTAAAGTATCTATTCTAAAATAGATCATGGTTAATTTTATCGAACCTGGTGAAAATCTCTTTTATTAAAAATTAATTAAATATCTGTTGTTATTTTTAATTAATTTTAATAATCAAATAATAAAATAATTGTCATGTAAACTTATTTTGCTTTCCACGATCAAATCATTTTAATTTTAAAAAAGTTAAAAAAACAATTATAAATAAATAAAATTATGGAAACATTTAAATACATGATTGCAATTGAAAACATGTATTTTTCTTGAAATTTTTAAAAAAGACTTCTGTTTTTGAGAATTTGAAGCTCTTAAATAATATTTTTTTAGTTAATAAAGAAATTATGAAAATATTATTACAATCAATAAAGTTTCTTTAAGATTTGAAAGCTGTAAAAAAACCGTCAAATTATGAAAAAAAATCGCGGCATAATCTTACGGTAAATAAACTTAGAATTCCTCGGGACTCTAGATAATTTGATTAATAAATTGAAAAACAGGCAAACTCCTATAATCACTGAAACAATAAAATATTTCAGTCGATATAATCATGAATATAGTGACATCTACATGCCGCTGCCTCAATTATATCCAAAAACCGTTCAAATATTGTTTTTCATTTAAATTATATTAAATGCTTTGTTCAAGTTTTTATCACAGAAATAACAATTTAGCTCTGTATTATTATTATTATTATTTTATTATTATTAATTTAAAAAAAATACATAACCTCCTCAGTTTTCATGAAATTTGTTTTGATTAGAGGTTATGTTGCACCATCTACCGCAAGTCCCGGTTTGGATTTGATTGTTTACAAATAGTTTGTTCCAAGATTCTGTTATTTAAACAATTACAAACAATTGTGTGTATTTTACAAAAAAGTTTTAGTAATTATTTATCCTGCATATGAAAATACATTTGTTTTTCATTCAGCAACATGGATAATCAAGCTAATTCTGCTAAGGTTAACAATCCAGCTCCAACAGTTGAGCAGATTAACGTTGATACAATAACCCAGGTAAATACTTACATTAAACTTAAATTATCGTTATCTATAATTCATAAATATAAATACAAAAACAAATAAATTTGAACATATTTACTACTCAATTTTTAGAGCTAAAATATATGTCTTAAAAATGAGCAAAATAAAAGTTTACAAAAAATTTATATTTATTCAAAATCATTAATTAATTTAAAATGTTTCAGTTGGCAAACAAATATTGGAGCCCACAATCTGCTGACAATCGACTACCTTTCAATCCGCAAATCATAGACGACATTTACATCAACGAAATATGTTCGTCCAAATTTTCCATTCGACGTATCATGATGCTCGAATTTTCTCAGTACCTCGAAAATTATCTTTGGCCAAACTACGTTGCAGACAAAGCTACTCGAGCTCACACAATGTCGATCGTAGTTATGGTGAATGAAAAATTTCGCGAGCGAGTTCAAGTGTGGGATGCATTTGAAAAGCAGTCCGGGGAGTTCACAGGATTCATTGACAATGTGCTTGAAGCGTGTTTGGAAGACGGCATTATTGATTGTGTGCTGACAGAACAGACAGCACTGATTGTTTTTCTCAATCATTGTTTCAATTCCATGGAAGTTGACCTGGTAAGACGAAAATTTCAACGCCTGGTGTCAATCACAAGTTGGGTGTCTTTGCAAGAAGAACGGCGAAAGTTGGAATTCAAAAAGCACAAAACGTGGAAAAAAATATTCTTGGGAATATTGAAAAAAGATAAAGCAGAAATGAAGGAGCAGTTGGAGTGGGAACGTAAATTTTTGCACAGACTTATGATTAAGTTTATGTCGATTTTGGAATCTATTCCTTTGGAAGGTATGAATTAAAATGAAATTATTTATATAAATTGGAGTAATTTATTGTAGAAATTGATCGTATAATTAATGATCATTTTTTTTATTTCAGGTGTAGTATTCTCTGACAAAATTCGATATTGTGAAAGATTTTTGGAACTTATTATTGGGTTAGAAGCACTGCTGCCCACGAGAAGATATTTCACAACTGTTATAGATGACTGTCATTTGGTTGTGAGATGTTCTTTGTCGAATTTAGTTAAACGACCTGACGGTGGCTTATTCAATCAGGTAAAGTATTGTAAAAATATTCACAAAGAAATACATCATTTTTCTGAAATATTTAAGAAAATTTATTTCAATAAGAAACAAAACCTTGTTAATTAAATATTTTATCTTTACAGCTTTTGGAAATGCTAAAATTTTATGCCAGATTTGAAATTGATGAAGACAGTGGAAGTTCTCTAACTGATAATGATATGATGATGTTACACTATGCTAAAATTATTTCACTTCAGGTAAAATAATAAAAAATTTACACAACAAATTGTTTAATACACATATTTCTTAATATTATTAATTTTATTTTCTAGAAAGCTACATTTGCTCTGGAGATTTCAAAGTTAAAAACTTTTGCAATGGCTAATGTTGCAAGTATTGATACAAGAGACGCTCTTTTAAAACATTTCTCTGTGTTGAGGTAATTAAATATATAAAATATGTGTAACAAATAAATAATAAGATTTAAAACTTAATCTCTTTTTTTATTAATTTTTACAGTAAAGAACAGTTACGATCAATAGCATCCAAATTAACATTGGTTCCACCAGAGGAGCGAGAAATTAAAGAAAACTGGTATCGTTTGGATGCAGATTTTCTAACAGAATTATTGGTAAGTCCATTAAATAGTTTTTTTTAAATAAACAATTTATTTTAATTATTTTTTATTTATGTTTGATTATCTTTAATTAGATATCGAGACACGAACGAAGAGCATCCCAGTTAGAAGAGTTAAACGAAATGCCTTTATATCCAACTGAAAATATAAGTTGGAACGAAAGTATTGTTCCAACTGAATATTTTTCCGGAGAAGGGTGTCTTGCTCTACCAAAACTCAATCTCCAATTCCTAACATTACACGATTATTTACTGAGAAATTTTAATCTTTTTAGACTGGAATCAACATGTAACTATATTTTTCGCTTTCACCAATAAATTTATTATTTTAAATTTTATATTAAACTTTTATATTGAACTTTTTTCAGATGAAATTAGACAAGACATTGAAGATGCTGTGAGTCGATTGAGTCCTTGGTAATTATTGAAATAAACATTAAAAAATATGTAAGACAACTTTTATTGATAAATGAAATAAATTTAATTTTTCAGGAAATCAGAAGATGGAAGTGCTTACTTTGGTGGTTGGGCTAGAATGGCCCAGCCAATTACACAGTTTGCTGTTGTTGAAGTTGCAAAACCTAATATTGGTGAAAACAGGCCCTCTCGAGTTCGTGCTGACGTTACTGTAAATCTCAGTGTTCGTAAAGAAATAAAAAGTGAATGGGAGAATTTAAGGAAACATGATGTCTGTTTCTTGATCACTGTAAAACCACAAAATCTAATCGGTAAATACAAAATACAATTATTTTTGTAAATTAAATAATTATTGATACAAAATAATCTATTTATAAATTAAAAATACATTATTGAAAATTAAAAATCGCAGGTACCAAGTACAGTCACAAGATGCCTTTTATTCCTCAAGTTGGTCTAACCACTGTGCGTGGCTGTGAAGTTGAGGGCATGTTAGATTCAAATGGTCGAGTGATAGAGGACGGTCCCGAACCAAGACCCATTTTGCCAGGAGACACGAGAATCTACAGAGTTTGGTTGGACCCAAACCAGTACAGAATTGACATGGATAGTGCCAGTTACGGTGGCGAAGACGTTTACGAGAGTTTCAATATCATCATGAGACGTAAACCAAAGGAAAATAACTTCAAAGCAGTTCTTGAAACCATTCGCGAACTTATGAACACCGAATGTGTCGTGCCAGACTGGTTGCATGACATCATTCTTGGATATGGAAATCCTGGAGCAGCTCAGTACTCAGAGTATGATTTTTTTATATTATTAAAGTACTTATTTACTTATAACTTTTTACATAAATTTATATTTTATTTATAGAATGCCTGACGAAATTACCACAATGGATTTTAACGACACATTTTTAGATATTGACCATTTGCAAGCAAGTTTTCCAGAATATACTTTCAGATTGAGCACGAGTGATCCAGAAAAATTGGTGCGACCTTTTCGTTTGACATTTGAGAATGTTGTAGATAAACAAAACAATCGACCCGAGGAAAAAGTGATAACTGTCACACCTCACGTGCCTCCAAGCAGAGGTCCTTACAAAGCAAACGAACTAAAAAAGTATGACTATACAATTTAAACTTGATAAAATAATTTGATTTTATTTCAAACTTATACATTTTTTGCAGAAACCAGATCCCATTTACACCTACTCAAGTAGAAGCAATTCGAGCTGGCATGCAGCCTGGATTGACTTTAGTTGTGGGTCCGCCTGGTACTGGTAAAACTGACGTGGCAGTGCAAATCATTTCAAATTTATACCACAATTTCCCAAATCAGAGAACTTTAATTGTCACTCACTCAAATCAAGCTCTGAATCAGTTGTTCGAAAAAATCATGGCTTTGGATATAGACGAACGTCACTTGCTGCGTTTAGGTCACGGTGAGGAGGCTTTAGAAACTGAAAAAGATTTCAGCAGATATGGTAGAGTGAATTATGTACTGGCAAAACGTTTGGATTTGCTGTCAGAAGTTCAAAGGTTACAGGTAAGACAAATTTATCAAAAGTAATCTTCAGTCATAAAGTACAATTGATTACATTTATATAAATATTTTATTGCAGGATTCATTAAATGTAAAAGGAGATGTTGCATACACCTGTGAAACAGCAGGCTACTTTTTCACATACCACGTTTTAACTCGATGGGAACGTTTTGAAAATCGACTGAAACAACGTGGTGGAACTTCTACATCAGTGGTAAATGAAGAATTTCCATTCCACAAATTCTTTGATAACGCTCCACAACCACTTTTCAAACGAAATTCCTATGACGAAGATCTTGAAATAGCCAGAAGCTGTTTTAGGTAAGTAATTTTTTTAAAATAAAATTTAAAATTCAATACTTTTAATATGTATTAATTTGTAATAATAATTAAATTTCAGATTAATATTTTCTACTCTTTATTCACATGAAATTGTACGTTTTTTTAGGTATATCGAAAGAATTTTTACCCAACTCGAAGAATTCCGTGCCTTCGAGCTACTTCGTTCTGGTCTAGACAGATCCAAGTACCTCCTAGTAAAAGAAGCCAAAGTCATCGCCATGACTTGTACACATGCTGCCTTAAAAAGACGTGAACTTGTAGACATGGGTTTCACCTACGACAACATTCTCATGGAAGAATCCGCGCAAATTTTGGAAATCGAAACCTTTATACCACTACTCCTGCAGAATCCACAGGACGGTTACAATCGTCTGAAACGTTGGATCATGATCGGAGATCACCACCAGTTACCCCCTGTAATCAAAAACATGGCCTTCCAAAAGTACTCCAACATGGAGCAATCTTTATTCGCACGTTTCGTCCGACTTGGAGTACCGACTGTGGATTTGGACGGTCAGGGTCGTGCCAGACCAAGTATCTGTAATCTCTACAACTGGCGTTACAAAAAACTTGGGAACTTGCAGCACGTGGAGAACACCTCGGAGTATTTGGTCTCGAATGCCGGATTTCTTTATGATTTTCAACTGATCAATGTCGACGACTTTAATGGCGTGGGAGAGAGCGAGCCTAGTGCCTACTTTTATCAGAATCTCGCAGAGGCAGAATACTGCGTGGCAGTTTTTATGTACATGAGATTGCTCGGTTATCCGGCAGAAAAAATCAGTATTTTGACTACTTACAATGGACAGAAACATCTTATTCGAGATGTTATCAATATTAGGTTTGTAATTATTTTAAATTAAGAGTAGCTATTAATTAAATTTATTAAGAACATTGTAAGCTGTTATTTATAGAAAAAAAATTACTGGAATGATATCGAAGTGATTAACTAATAATTAAAATTTAAGAAATTAAAGATACATTTTTCATTGAATCAAACAAGATTGGATTCTTGATCAATATTTAACAAGTTTTGTTACTTGCCTAAAGTTGTGTACATTTTTTTAAAGCTCCAATAGCTTTTTTGAGTGTGCTATAGTCATATTTAAAGAATTGTCTTGAAATTCCAACTAATATACACTTACGAAGAATGATTGACTTTACTTCTTATAAAATGAACTTAATTAAAAATCGTCAGCATTAATTTTTTTCAATGGTCACAAGTTGTAATATCACAAAAACGTAATTGTAAAAATAGTAATTAAAATTTATAAAATCACTTATCAATAAAAATAACCAAAGAAAGTTTTTAAACTAGTAGAACAGTTAATAAAAAATGCGAAATCGGATTAGGTGGGTAAGTTCATTTGTTGTGAAATTCAGAAGTGCATGATTTTAATCTACTTTAACCCAATCTACGGTATTATTTAAAGTAAACGTAGCTAATTACAAATAAATAATTATTTATCATTTTTTGTTGATTTTAGGTGTGCCAATAATCCTTTAATTGGACGTCCAAGTAAGGTAACAACTGTAGACAAGTACCAGGGTCAGCAGAACGATTATATTATTCTGTCGCTCGTGAGAACTCGAGCAGTTGGTCATCTGCGAGACGCACGACGTCTCGTAGTGGCCATGTCTCGAGCACGACTAGGATTGTACATTTTTGCACGGGTTTCTTTGTTCAAAAATTGCTTTGAATTAAAACCAGCATTCGACCAACTGACTCAACGTCCGTTGAAATTGCAATTGCTCCCACATGAAACTTATCCTGCAACGAGACTAAACGCTGCTCTTCCAAACGCACCGCCAATGGAAATTGAAAACATGCCTCACATGGCAAAATTCGTTTATGAATATTATATAAAGAATGTCACTGGACTGAAGGTAATCTAACTTCTAAATAATTGTGACTTTTTTGCTTGATTATTTTCATAAAATTAAATTTTTCTGGAAAAAATTAATTTGTTGAATTGTAGAATGCCCAAGAATTGGACATGCAACAGTTGGACAACACAGCATCAGCAAGTCCGGATCATCATGTTCCGGTTCATCCTGGAGCTGACGACGACACAGATGACGAAGATTCAAACGAGCAAAAAATTTCAAAAAAGAAAGTTCAGCCAGCAGAAAGTTCTAAGCCAAAAAGCACTTTGATTAAGAATTTAATTGACGAGTCTATGGATTGTGAATAAAAATTGTACAGTAATAATTTAATTGTGACTGTGATACACCTTTTTTACAACTTTAAATTAAGTTACATTACTTAAAATAGTTTGAATTTTCAGTAGTTCAAGGTAAAAACTTATCTTTTTGTTTTTGAACAATATTCAGTTAACTTCATTTATTTGTAGGAAATAATATTAAATTTAAGTGAATGTGAAGGAAGATTAAAAACCTGCAAAGTACATTTCAAAACTTCTTATTACTTTTGTCTCGCGCAATGTAACTTGTGAACAGTATTTAAGAAATAAAAATACTTTTTCAAAAGTAATTAATTAATTTACCTAAAAAGTTTCATGCTACAATAAGAAAAAAGAATTTCATTTTATACTGTAAAATTCATAAATTATTTTCTTATTCATTTAATTATATTTTGATATTCGCAGAAATTAAATTTTCGCGGCATCAGTTTGGTATCTGTCAAACTGATTACACATGTGCAGCCAAATTCACATTATTTGTTGCAGAATTGAAGACAAAATTCAAACAACTTAGAATTTTTATCTCGCAGATTTCATTCTGTCAAAAAACGTATTTTTTCAATACATTTTTTGCAATTTTTTCTTGAGCAGTGTTTTAAATGTTTTCAGGGTATATCTATCGTGAAGAAATGATCCCCCACTCCCATTCTCAATAATTGTCGACTACTTTCGTTTGGAGCATTGCTCCGTGTGGTTTAGCGCAGACCATGCTTGACTCTCCACGCTGTCAAGTCAAGTTTAACCTAATCTAGTTGAATTTAAATGTGATCAATTTTGTTAATCTTTTAATTGCAACTGTTTGAACGCGTTATAAGTCCAAAATGGCATCATTACCACCGAGAAAAATTTCAACGGTGTCAAAGGAATCTAAGGAAAAGTTGACACCCTTGCAAACTTTACTCCAACTTGGTTTTCCTGAAAATCGAGCGTGAGTTGTAACATCAATAACAAACGTAACTGTTGTTATGCTTGGCTCTTTAACTTTATGTATATTTAAATGCTAAAGATTAATTTAACTTTTTAACTTGACAAGTCGTAGATTAATATTTTATTGCGCTGTTTTTATAGAAAAAATGTAAGACATATGATTATTGTAAAATATTTTAAAAACTGACCCAAAGAAAATTGTATTTAAAATAAATGTGATTGATAAAAATGTAAACGTTTATGCGCAATTTGATTAATGTTAATTATATATTTTGTCTTAATTAGCGATGAAAAAAATTAATTTTTAACACAAATAATAAAAAGATAAAAGAATATTTACAATTCAAGTTCAGTGATAATAATTAATACAAAAGACAATCAAGCAAACTTATTTTCATAGTGTCATCATTATCATTTTATTCTTTTTAATCGCATTGAATAATATCTGGTACGTATTGTTAAAACAAACGATTTCGCTAATGAAATTTATTATCTCAACTTGATAATAAGAAAATTTATATTTTGCAAATTAATCATACAAATAATTAAAAATATAATTAAGGAATATAAATATAACTAGGGACAAAATAAAAAATTACTTTTTTAATATTTAGAATTACTCTTAAAAATTACATTTCTTTTTTTTAATATAAATTAACAAGTTTTTAATTTATTTATTTATTTTTTCTATTTCGATTTACAGAGAAAAAGCCTTAGCAGCAACAGGTGGTCGATGTCCACAGCTGGCCTCCGATTGGTTATTGGCTCACGTGACGGATCCAACTTTAAATCAAGAATTACCAAGAGAATACATATTTTACATATGCCCAACAGGTCCATTTGCGGCAAGGCTCACAAAATTGTTTTACGAAACCAAAGACGTTGAGTGGAACGCAGCCCACGATTACATCCCCCACATTACTTTGGTTCCATTTTTCAAGGTACCAAAATCCTTGACCCTGTTCTTACTAAATGTTTTCTAGATCAACAAAGTTATTTTTGTTAATAAATTCCTTTGTATTAGAAAATCAACAATAGTAAAAAACAATTTTTCGACATTATATGAATGTCCATTTTTATGCAAACATGCTGCAAAAATTAAAAAAACTATTACTGTTTTACTTTAAAAATAAAATTTTCAAAATTTAAAGCAACATAGCGTGAGAGTTAAATTCCTTTTCTAAAATAAACTCTTAATAAGTAAAAAAAACAACATCTTTTTATAGGCTCCTGACAAGGAAGCACCAAAAATAGAAAGTCTTCTGGACGGTTTGGTGAAGCAACACGAATGTCCAGATTTTCTTCATTTCGAAAAATACATATCTCCAAATTTCATGGGACTCTTTATCAAAGAAGAACAGGCTAAGTGGCTTAGGAATCTCGCAAATCGTCTCGTCGAAATGCTCGGGGAAATCGGTATCCAGGCCAGACTAGGCGTGAAATCCCTGCATCTATCTTTAGCCTACCAATTTTCCAACAACAGCTTCCAAGCTCTGAGCCACCTTGTGGAAAAACTGGATATCACAAACATCGCAGTCAACTGGGAGATACGTTTGTACTCGCGTGACTCTCGATTGCGAGATTCTTACGTGCACAAGGTGATGCACGGGCACATTTCCCGAGAGTCAGATGAGCTCGAGTTAAGACCTGGGGACTTGGTGTACATCAGGAAGGAGGCCTGCGAGACAACGGTGGATGGCTGGGCTGAGGGAATCTCCTGGTTGACTGGGTGTTCCGGCTATCTGCCGCTGAATTACACTAGAAGAGGCTCCAACATGGATGCCTGGACTTTACACACTTCTTTGCCTATAATTCAGCTGCGAAAAGAAGCAGAGGAGCTGATTTCGCAGAGCAAAAAGTTGCAGGTTTTGACGAACGATCAGCCGGAAGTGGACGTTCCTGATGGTGTTCCAGCAGAGAAAGAACCAGTAAATTTATTTGACCAATATTCCTTAGTATTTAAAGCTAAAATTAATTTAAAGAATAATATTTTTTATTATTTAAAGTTAAAAAAAGAAAAATAATGTTTCTTAATAATTAAAGCTAAAATTTATTTGAAAAATACTTCGTACTTAAAGCTAACATAAATTTCCATCAACCCAGATGGAAGCTTCTGAGGCGACATCTTTCGGTCGAAACATTTACATCTGTCGACACGGAGAACGAGTGGACTTCACCTTCGGTGCGTGGATTCCCTATTGCTTCGAAACGAACGGTAGGTATGTTCGAAGGGACCTAAACATGCCAAAAGAAGTGCCATTGAGAACCATTCAAGATTTCCAAGGGGACACTCCTCTAACCACTTTTGGTGAGGTGCAGGCGAACCTCGTGGGAGACGCGATGAAACTAAACAACGTGAGATTCGAGGTGGTCATAACGTCGCCCTCTTTGAGGTGCATCCAAACAGGTCGTCACGTCTTGGAGGGACTCGGACTGAACATCCCAATGAAAGTGGAACCAGGTCTGATAGAGTGGTTGGCTTGGTACCCTGCCGGACTGCCCACCTGGATGACCTTGGAGGAACTCGTGAAAGCAGGATTCAACGTTGATTTGGACTATGTTCCGTTTATAAAGAGGTCGGACCTGCCGCAGAGGGAAAATTCCAATCAATATTATGACAGGAGCAATAATTTTATGAGACATGTGATAGACACTTATAAGGGAAACGTTTTGATTGTGGCTCATGCAGCTACTCTGTCGTCGTGTACCAGACAGCTGATTGGAGGAACGGTACCCTCGGCCAGCGAGCTGGCACAGCTGGTTCAGAGGATACCGTATCTCGCTTGCTTAGTCGCAAAAGAAGAGGTGGATGGTTGGCAGCTGATGTCCACTCCGTTTCCTCCGATTACGCATACGAGCAATAATAGGTTTGATTGGAAAGTATTGTTATAAAAGAAAAGAAATAAGTGTATTGACGAAGATGAAAAATTTTTAAAATGAGCAAAAATAAGAATGAGAATGTTAAGGCCCCAGAGAAGGCCTTACATTTTTAGTTAAAACTTGCAATAAAAGCAAAATATTTATTGAGTGAATCGTAATGTTTAAGATTTTTAATGAAGGTTTTCTGCGGATTAGAGAAAAAATCATTTCTTTTGTTTAGTTTTGTTAGTTTTGTTAGTTTTGTTAGTTTTAATGAAGGTTTTCTGCAGATTAGAGAAAAAATCATTTCTTGTGTTTAGTTTTTTGTATGTTCAATAGTTTTTTTTTAATTTTGTACTTTTGAAAGTTGCAGTAGTTATGCATTTTTTATAAGAAAAAGATATTTCGGATGATGTTCACCATTAAATTTAAATATTTTACTTAGTTTACGCTTTAAAAATATCAGCAGAGTAATCATGTACCGTTTAAAATTATAAAAAAGAAAAATGAATTATGTAAATGAAAGTACATTTTTCATACTATTGATGTTACTTACATTTATACTGCGTAAAATAACTATAAACAATGTTGCCTCTATTTTTATAAATTATATTTTGTATTCAAAGGTAAAACTACTTTTAGCGTGAATATAGTAATATATATATATATTTACAAGTATAAACATAATAATTTAATTATTCCCACGAATAATATTTTTATTACATTCTTAATATAAAATAGTTTTTAGTTAAGAGTAATAAATAATTTGTAAATACTTGCATTGATAATCAAACTTGTGAATTGAGTATATTGAGCCTTGTATATTTTATTAACTTAATGAATATACTATATTAGAAAATTTAACTCAATATCTTGAAAATTCTGATTATAAAATATATTAAAAATAATCGGTTTGAAATGTATTTATTAAATGAACAATGAATGTATATATAAAGTAATTTATTATAAATGATTACCTAAAGTTGTATTTTAATTCTCACTAAAATATATATGTATTAACGTTTTTATATAATATATAATTATTCCAACTTGCAGAACTTCCTTTGTACGGTCTTGAAGGCCAAACCAATTGTAATTATAACAAATAAAATAAATTACAATTTAAATCTTGTACAGAAAGTTAAAATCAACCATCCGTGTAATTCAATAAAGTTTTTATTTTAAATTTGTGCACATTATAAATGTTAAAACTATTTTATCACCTCTTAAATATTTTAATTTATTATCTTCAAATTATATAAATTGCGTAAAATAACAAAATTATAAATCCTCTGAAAAAAACAAATTATTTTATTATCTAGATACATTTTTGTGGCATGAAAGAGAATATGTTTTATTAATATACATTTGTACAAACATATTTATATACATGCTAAAAAATCTTTTACATAAAAGTCAATTGAATTGTTTACAATTTTAAGTTTCATAGAAGAAGCTCGCTTTCCTAATTTTATACATGACCTCCTTCTTTCAGTTTGGCTATAAGGGTATCCACGTCCGGCACAATGGAACCAGCTTGTCTGACCGGCGGTTCTTCGACCGAAACCACCTCGATTCTAGCTGCAGTGTCGACTCCCAAATCTTTTGGTGTAACTTTTTTCACAGGTTTTTTCTTCGCCTTCATGATGTTCG
>JABFPM010004208.1:0-13013 GCA_022817325.1 Idris sp. 1 HC-2018 | reverse complement strand
TATTATACAATATAAAGATCACGTTTATAAATTCAAATTTTGACAGATATCAAATTTCGATTCGACTTCAATATTCATAACCAACATTTTTAGAGGCAACTTCATACTGTACTAATTCCGATCTCTGGTCATGAGTAATGATAGTAACTTCAATACCGGAGTTAAATGTTGCATGACAACATCTGCAACAAATTCAGTTCCTACAGAAGAATCGTGTGCGTCGGAATCACTTTTACAAACCGATATGGACAATTCTTTTGTAAATGAGTCCAAATCTGACTGGATTGACCAAAATTCTAAAACATCACAATGTGAAAGTGCAAACTTAGCCGAAAACACTGCCGTGTCTTGTGATATAGTTCACGTTGAAAGTAGGGAATCGGCCGATTCAATAACATTTCCAATTAAAAAAATGTACGATTTCAAACATGTAAAATATTTGGATTCTGAAAAATATTTACCTTCTGTAAACAATAGTAGAGAAAAAGTAGATATTATTGGCAGCAAAATTATGTTTAAGGAATCAGGTTTGTCAGTAGGAGATACTCTGCAAATGGTAACAGCATTTACATTGCGATTTGGATTATCAATTGAAGGAAGGAATAGCTTAGTTGAAATGTTAAAAACATATGCTGGGCCTGAAATGAAAAATTTAAATTTAACAAATCATTATATTGACAAAATTATGAGTATACCAGCAAATGTTATGTCTTACTATTTTTATTGTACTCATTGTTATAATTTATTAACAAAAACTGAAAGTAAATTTGCAACAACAAAAATTGTTTGCATAAAATGTAATCGAAAAATCGAATTAAGTTTTCTAAAATCTAGATTTTTTATAGTAATTGATTTAGAGTATCAAATAAATTTACTTTTTCAAAGAAAAGAAATATTAGATAATTTAGTTGAAAATTTGAATAAAAGAAACAATTTAGATGCAACAAAAATTTCAGACGTACAAAATAGTGTACTGCAGAAAAAATTTATATCTCAGAATCCAAATATTATTTCGTTTAATATGAATATAGATGGTGCTCCTATTCAAAGAAGTAGCTTCTGGGGAATGCAAGTTATTATTAATGATTTAGATTTTTCACTGAGGTGTAATAATATACTCTTAGCAGGAATGATGATAGTTTCCAAAGAACCCTGCCGTCTTTTAATAGATCTTTACATGTCAACTTTCGTTGATCAGATTGAAAAAATAAATTCAAAAAATTTAATTTGTAAATATAATGACACATCTTTCGAGATGAAATTTACACTTCATTCAGTTTGTGCAGATACTCCAGCACGCGCGACCACTCAGAAACGAGTAAAATTTAATGGATTTTTTGGATCTAGTTTCTGCTATGAAAAAGGTAAACATTTGGGTGGTTCTATGAAATATCCTTTAAATAAAAAAAGTTGTACATTGCGAACTAATGATTCACACAAAAATGACATTGCCATTTTTAAAGAAACACTTTCTGCATTAAAATCACGAGGAGTAAAAGGAACTAGTATCTTGTCTTCTATTCCGTATTTTGACATGGTTTGGAGTTTTCCATTTGAAGTTATGCACACTATTTACCTTGGAGTATCTAAATTTTCTTATGAAATGTGGAAACAGTTTTATTTAAAAAAAATAAGCAGTATGGAGTTAAAAAGATTGATGAACGATTACTACTTATACGACCAATACGCGAAGTGCATAAAAAACCCTTACCGCTTACAAAAGCTATAGGTTTACAAGCCAAAGATTGGAAGAATTGGCTTCTTTATTACAGTTTACCAGTGTGTTTAGATCTATTGCCCGAAAAAGTTCTCGAAAATCATGCATTGTTAGTAAATAGTACATTTACTTTGTCACAGACAACAATTACTGAAGAAGAAATTAATCAATGCGATTCAGATTGTGAAATTTTCGTAACAAATTTTGGAAAATTTTTTGGAAAAGAAAATGTACGAAATAATATTCATATGACCAAACATTTCCCAGAATCGGTTCGTTTAACTGGACCGGCATGGAGCACTTCCACTATGCCGTACGAAGGAAACATATATTATTTAAAAAAATATGTTAATGGAACAAGAGGTGTAGGGCAACAAATGGCCAAGAAAAGTTTGCAAACTTTAGCATTCAAAACAGATCAAGCCAATCGTTTTTGCTCTCCATCTGCAAAAGAATTTTGCGATTCACTTTTTCCTAATAAATTAAAAACTGGAAAGAACGATGGATTAACGTTTTATGACGAAATTTCAAAAAATGTTGTTGATAGCGACGAAGTCATTAAGTATGAAAGTTTTTTTTTTTGACGGTCATATTTATACATTTGTGAATTATAAAAGATGTTTCAATTTTAATGATTCAACGATTCAATTAAAATCAGGATCTTTTTATGTA
The DNA here is from genome assembly GCA_022817325.1 of Idris sp. 1 HC-2018. Classification (NCBI taxonomy): domain Eukaryota; kingdom Metazoa; phylum Arthropoda; class Insecta; order Hymenoptera; family Scelionidae; genus Idris; species Idris sp. 1 HC-2018. The sequence goes on along the minus strand of JABFPM010004208.1, from coordinate 10,624 downwards.
ATTTTAGAAATTGCTTCAGTAAATGAAAATTGTTTATTGTTGTTAAGAGAATTAAAAGTTATCAAATTAAAAATCATGAATGTTGAAGTTAAAAATACATGGATTGTTTTAGAAGATGGTGATGAATCTTTTCATTCCCCTGAATCTATATTGCATAAAGTTATCTTGATTCAAGTAGACAACAAACGTTTTGTATCTACGGTGCCAAATTTTATTGACGTCGATTAATATGTTAATTATTTTAAATTGCCTATGCACTAATATGTATATTTATTTCCTTGTATTGTTTCATATCCTATTGATTAAATGTTATAACGGATAAAATATTATTTTTAAATTTTTTTCGCTACACCCAGAAAATTCATACTGAAATATACAAACATTTTTCTAAATTCTACTATTTTTTATTAGAATTTTCATTTTATTTTAGATATAATTATGTGAATTTTTGAAAAAAATATACAAATTAATATTAAATTAAACATTTTAGCATTGCATTGTAACATTACAAAACTACTCTTAAAATAATTATAAATATTTATTGAAAAATAATTTGAATGTCAATACTTAAAAATTAATATATATCTTTTAGTATACATTATAATAAATTCTAAGTATTTTATTTCATTTAACGTTTTGAAAATATGTTTCCTGGAATGTTGTCATGCTACATTAAACCCTTAACCAAATTTGATCATTTCCCTAACATTCATTAAATCAAACATTGAAAACTAACTGTGTGGTACTCTTCCATAGACCATAAAGTATGTGTCTGTACGGCATTAAAAAATCTTGTTTAAAGTGCTATATTAAATAGAAGTTCAAGATATATTTTGATGAATAGAGCATTGCAACATTCAAACGTTACATATTCATATTAGATATATCTGTATATAGGTTTAATGACAAAATGACAGATTTCATATTCAAATCACATTCATCAAAACTTACATTAAAACTGTCCAATATTTTCTCGGTTCACGGGAATGCCTGCTTGTGCTGTATTTGTAAAAGTGTGCTTTCTACGTTTTCGGATTTGAAAAATCATTTCAAAAATCAAAAAGTTCGTTTGAACTTCAACGGCAAGAATTTATAAGATAAGACAAACGACTAATTAACAATAAACAAACGATATAAACAAACGAACTATCTTTACAGGAATGAGAATAATAACCTAAAAAAATATTTTTCTATTCTGATGTTTTTATATCTTTATTTTTTTTTGTTGATTTATATTTTCCTACTAAAAGCCGACGTTATATATATATATATATATTTTATATATTTTCATGTACTTTTCTTTATTTTTCTTCTCATCTTATTATTATGATAGGTATAAAATGTCCTCTTCCTATTATTACAGCAAGGTGGCAGCACTATCCAAGACTGGTTACTTTTTATAAATTTTTTTACAGTAATCATGAGAATAAAACTTTCATTTTAATTTACATTTTTGTACTATCATGTAATGTACTTTACATTGATGAATTTTATATTAAAAAAACACTAACTCCGTGATGCTAGACTTGATTATTGCTCTAAAAGACGTTTTCTTCTTATTACCAAAAATATTCTTTACTCAATGTTCTCAAAATGACCACCAGTGTTTAAATTTAACACAAAAAATGAATAACTAATAACTATACATTTTAATCTTTAACAATAAACTGCTTTAGATACTTCTCTTTAATCAAAATACATAATCAATTAAGTCTTGTTTATTGAAAGATATCACTACCACATTACATAATCACATTGTTAAATCTAACACATTTTTATCGTTGATTTGGTGATTGAACGATGAATCGCGAAGAAATTAAACTAAATGAAAATGTCGTTTACTTAAGTTTCAGTAATACAAAATGATTTTCTAATAATAGTTTTAAATGGAATGAGTTTAAGATTTTTTTATAGATAAATAATTGTCTGATTAGTTTTATTATATTAAATTCATCTGTAATAAATTTTAATTTAAAAGGACGCCAATTCCGTGACTTCAGACCACTGGTCTTACACTGAAGGAGTTTTCAGGGAGACGTACCAGATGGCGCTGCAAACAACCCATTTAAATAATTCTCTGGAAAATCCTTCAGTGTAAAACTAATCTTGAAAAGTAATTGAACTTACATTTATCTTTGTTTACTTCTTTTTGCTAAACAAAGATCTATTCGAAGATTCTTTAAACAATTATATTCAAGTAGTTTTATTATTATAGGCTTTCATAACCTAATGTACTCTTGTTTCGAAAGTGATCTGTTATTGAATAGTTGACATCGTTCTTTAACAGTTTCTTTGGAACAGTTTTCTTGATTTTCAAGGTATATTTTTAAATATATTTTGATATAATGGGCATGTTTACAGAACCAAATAATCTCAACATAAACCTAAATTTTGACATTTCGAAAAAATGCATTTTTTCTTGCTTTGATTCAAGAACTCTTTTTACATATTACAAAAATCTTTTGAATCTAATTTTAACGAAACATAAACTTATCCGGTTCTGCCAACATATGGTATAAAGAACTCACAGGGTGTCCAGCATCCTTGAATTTCTTGAAAACCGGGAAATGTCCGGGAATTTTTATTTTATCCGGGAATTTTTGTTCTAATTAAAATAAAACAAATCATACTATATAATAATTTGTTTTTTAACTATCATGAAATTTCATACGAATTAAAATTCATTAACTTGATTTTATAATTCCCGCCCTATTTATGCGTTGTTTTTGTGTTCAGATGTCACTACTTTATTGTTACTTACACTTACCGTTACGGACGTAAATAGCAGACACTAATAAAAAGTTGTATTCATTTCTAACGATTTTCATTTTACGGAATTGGTATTTATTCAATTTTTATTTCTGAAATAGTCAAATTTATAAAAAAAAGGTAAAATATCTAGTTAGTGCCAAATGGTGCAACGTATTCTGCATTTTTTCAAATAAAAAAAAGTCAACAAAGGTAAATTGTATGAACAAAATACTCAATAAATTATATTTCTAACCAACATTTTTAATCTTCATTATGAATATTATGCATAAAAACTTATCTTTAAGGAAACATATAAATTATGTTTATATTTTACTTAAGTTTAAAGAAAAAGAAAATAAAATTTTATTTTTTTTTGCTATAAAAATAAAAAAAATTGTCTTTATTTATCAAATTATTTTGTATTAATAAAAAATTTAATATACATTCTTATATCTTTTTAGCGATTTTATAATGAAACCCAAGGGTATTACAAAATATCAAGTGAGTTGGGAAAAAGAATTCCTATGGATCAAGCCAGCAAAAAAAGTGTTTTTGACGCTTTCTGCACCATGTGCAACAAAATCATTTCTATTGAATTAATGGACAGACAAGCAATCATTAGTCATTCAAAATCAAAAAAACACACAGAACTCGTTAAAACAGCAGCTTCCTTGTCATATCAATTTTTGAGTCACTCTTCATCTAAATCTTGCGCCCTTTTAGAGAAAGATAATCCATCAGTTGCAAATGTAACAGCTTCTGTAGTTCCACATCAAACTACTTCAACTGCTTAATAGGTAAGTTATTCAAATGTTCATGTATCTTATACATTATTTTACAGTTTTTATGTATTATATATCAATGTATTTTTTATTTTTTCCAGGCTGATAAATATGTTTTGTTGGAACCTTCTCGATCAAATACTCAATCTATGCTCAAGGCTAAATCTATAAATCAGTATTTAATCAAAGATAAAAATACAATGAGAGAAATAATGTGGTGCTTAGGGACGGTCATGTCACATGAATCTTTGCGTGGATCAGAAAACCAAATAAATTTGTTTAAAGCCATGTTTTCTGAAATAGAAGAAGTCCAGCAACTCAAACTGAGTAAATCGAAAATCAGTTACACCATTATTTATGGATTGGGGCCATTTTTTAAAACAGAATTAGAAGCTGCATTAAAAAAGTGTGACTTTTATGTTTGCGGATTCGATGAGAGCTATAACAAAGTTGCTCAAAAGCAACAGATGGATGTTAATATCCGCTACTGGGATGAAAAAAAAATCAAGTCTGCACGAGATATTTGACTTCTTCTTTTTTAACTCGTGGAAATGCTGAAGCTTTACTTGAAGCTTTTAAATCAGCGACGAAAAATCTCAACCCTCGAAAAATGTTGCAGATCTCTACGGACGGCCCGAACGTAAATTTAAAGTTTCTAAGGTTATTTAAAGAAGACATCAAGGGAGATGAGGGTGATTATGATTTTCCAGGCTTACTTGACATCGGTTCCTGTGGGATACATAAAATGCATTGTGCATTTAAATCCGCCATCGAAAAAACTGAATGAGATATCGTCAGTTTTCTAAGCAGTATCTTTTATCTTTTTCAGTATTCTCCAGCTCGCAGAGGAGACTTTATTCGCATAACTAATAGCACCACATTTCCTCTCAAATTTTGTTCTGTTCGGTGGGTTGAAAACGTAAAAGTTGCTGCACGCGTTTTGACAATTTTACCGCATTTGAAAAAGTATATTTCTGAGATCAAAAATGAAAAATCGGTGCCCAAATGTAAAAGTTTTAACGTAGTCAATGAATCTATGAATGACAAGCTATTGGCACCTAAGCTAACATTTTTTGTTTTTATGGCTGAAAACATTGAACCATTTCTTCGCGAGTTTCAAACGGATGCGCCGATGGTTCCTTTTTTGCATGAGTCTTTGTACAAAATGTGTAAATTATTTTACAAGTATATTATTAAGCCCGACATTCTCAAATCAACGGACCTACTTGAAATTGACTTGAAAAAAAAATTTCAAAGTATTAAATCATTTGAACTTAGTTTTAGTGTTCAAGAAAGTTTGCGCTTGGTTAAGGGACTTAAAGAAAGCGAGATGTTAGAATTTAGAAAAAACTGCTTTGATGCTATGGTTATTTTTGTACAAAGACTCATCGAAAAATCACCCTTAAAGTACTCTCTTACGAAACCTTTGTCTGCTCTCAATCCTAATAAAATTCTTACCACAAATAGTAAAAAGAATTTTTCTTCATTATTGACTATTTTAATTAGAGAACATCATATTACTGGGAATGACGCTGACAAAATTTTAAGAGATTACGAGAATTTGTCAGAAATTGATTAAATCAAATGTTTAACTCAGGAATATGATCGGTTTGAAGTAAGGGTTGACCACTTTTAGATGAATTTGTTAAACAATGATAAATGGATTAATTTGAAAAAATTTATCCAACTTTGTTTGACACTATCGCATGGCAACGCAAACTTAGAACGGGGATTTTCAGTTAATAAAGAGTGTTTGGCAGATAACATGCATGAAAACTCTCTCATTGCACAAAGAAACGTGTATGATGCTGTAGTTGCTGGCTGGAAAGTCAATCTGTTGAACGGAAAGCAGCAGAAAGAAAAGAAAAAATTAAAGAAAAGCAACAGTTAATAATTATTAATATCCAAAGGTCGAAAATTATGAACGAAATTGAACAGAAACAAGATGAGATGAAAGATATCGAAAAAAAGCTAAAATCATTAGTTAAATGAATATCTTATTATATCATATTATATATTATTATAATATATCTGCGCCCCATAATTGTGATAATTTAAAAGTGATTTTATGTTAAAAATTAATATAAATATTGTTTAACATTGTATTTTGAATAATAAACATGAATTAAATGTTTAAACAAATTATTTTATGATTTTTCTACATTCCTTAACCTTTCTAAAATCCGGGAATTTTTTTGTATTTACCCGGGAAAAACCGGGAATTATCTAGGAACTTTTTTTCATAAACTCGCTGGACACCCTGATTAAGTTTAATAATTTTCAAGTACCAAAAAAATTATTTTTGCCATCAACATTAGCATTACCCGATGTACGCCAATTTTGACCCAACAAGAGTCGTAAGCAAAGTAGTGCACAAGAGATTTTTAGGAAACACTAAAACAATTTTCTCTGTTGCCTGCCTGGACGTTTTTCTCGTTTTCCTCTTCGAATGCTTTCTTCTGCATAATTTCAAATACAGCTTTTGTTGCTGTATTTAAATTATTAATGAAAGCATAGTACGCTGTCTTACTGAACCCTCTCGATAATTCCATTATCGAACAGAAAATATTCAAAGGTCGTAATCCGAGGCCGAGAAGTCTCATTGCAAACATGATCCTTTTGTTAATCTCGTACGCTTGATTCACAAACGGACTCGACGAAACGCGATGAGATGTTGGGCACTTGCACGTGACAATCAGATTGAAACCAAGGCCGCGTTCGTATCCACGTGTGAAGTTAATATCACTATCACACAATTTACACTTTAAAATGTTCGATAGGAAAGTAAAAACCGTTATAAAATCGATAATCACATAAGAATGAGTATCATCAGTTTCAATGTCATCATAGTCCACGTTTTTCAATTTTTCTGCTGCTGTGCTCACGAAGGAAGTTTCTTGTTCCATAGTATGCTGATTGCCTAGAAACTTCCTTTTCCGTGGACGACTTGGTCGAAACAGCGTGTCGTTTCTGGTTCTGTCGCTACAAAAGGCAGTGATTTTGATGTTGATGACCGTTCGCGGGAAGGAAGGCCAAAAACCTTCGAAGATGGTGAATCGGAGGTATTACTCGATGAGGATCCATGCCAAATGCAGGAGGAGCTTGCAACAGCCGTAAGAGTTACTCATTGCATCGTTATGAGTGATGAAAAATGGATTCATTATAGCAACTTAAAAATAAATAAGTCATGTGAACTGCCCGGTCATGTTTCTACATCGTCGGCTCGACCGAATATCCATGCTCCGAAAGTTATGTTGTGTATTTGGTGTGACTAAGTCGGTGTTATTTATTATGAGCTGTTAAAACCAAACGAAACTATCACTGGAGCATGGTATCGAACTCAGTTGATATGACTGAACCAAGCATTGCGCGAAAATCGGCCAAAATACGACGAGCAGAGATATGACAAAGTGATTCTACTGCATGACAACTCTCGGCCTCACGTTGCTAAATCTGTTAAAACGTACTTGGAAACGCTAAAATGGAAAGTGCTATCCCATCCGCCATATTCTTCAGATATTGTGTCGTCCGATTATCATTTGTTTCGTTCGATGACACATCGTTTGGAGTAGTGCCACTCATATGAAGACATCCAAAAATGGTTTGATTCGTGGATTGCCTCAAAATACGAATAATTCTATCAACTCGGTATTCGAGCACAAAAATTGTGATTCGATGAACAATATCTTAAATGATTCATTTTTAACCATTCATTCAGAATGAAGTTGGATTTGCATTAAAAAAAAACTAGTGGGAATTTAGTTGCGCACCTTATATTTTCTTAGAATTTTGGCTTTTCCACTTCTGAAATGATTGAATTTAGAAATTTTTGTATTTAATTATGTAAATTTAAATGTTACAATTCTTGATTTTAATTGTTCAGTTTTTATTTGGATTTTTTGAATGTATATTTCTTATTAATTTTAGTATGTTTTATTTTAAATTTTTGTTTGTTTACTTTTAATTTTGCTTATTTCAACCCCAAAAATACTGAATTTAAATAAACTTCCCCTAAAACCATTTCATAAAAAAGTTAAATTTTAAGTAAGAAGTTAATATTATCGAAAACATATGATATCAATATTAAAGTCAAGGATCCTCTCTACATATTAAAAATTTAATAAAAAATATTGTAAGTATTTAAAAAAATCTTGACGGTCCTATTTTGTAATACTTAAATATAAAAATGAAACTATTAATTTCAGTCATTCAATATTTTTAAATTGATAAAATATTTGCAGTACGAGAACCAAAAGAAGTTCTTGAGCCACTAGAGCCCAATTCAGCTACTGGAGAGGCCTAGCTGCAAGTTAAAAGAAACAAAAGGCTATCAAAAAGTAGATCACCTCTCCGTTCTTATCGTCAAGATGGGAAAGGTTATTCATTCGCTGAAGATTTGAAGGCGATAAAAATGACCTTAAACTGAAGGAGCTTGGCGAGTCGATCACGAAAATCCGGAAAAGTGACGTTATTAATTTGCTGCAGAAATTAGATAGATAGGTCCACCAAAGCTTCGTGAACTGGTCGAAAAGCAGCTCGAGGGTAAGGCTCAGGTTGCCTGCAAGTCCGACACATTGGTGCTGAAATTTTAAGATCTCAAAGAACTGATCGAAAGGACGGATATGCAAGGCTATCCAAGAACAAATCGAAAGAGCCCAGGGAATTGATGTTTCGGATGTAAAGTCTTTAAGCAAAGCCTACGGAGTAACGCAAACGGTGGTCATGGTTTGCCAGCGGGCCTCGCAAATACCGCATTACTTAAGATCAAGATACAAATAGAATGGGTTGTTAGCCGTATAAGACAGAAAGACACTTTGCAGCGTAGTTTCAAGTGCTTTAGATTCGGTAAAATTGCTCGGAACTGAGATAGACCAGATCAAACTCTCCTTAAAAGCAACAAGATGAAGCTATACCAACTGAACCTCAACCATTGCAAAGCTGCTCAAGACTTGCTGCAGCAAACTGTACGAGAGCAGAGTGTCAATGTTGCAATTCTTTGCGAGCAGTACACGATTTTCAATAAATCTCGTACGTGGCTTATAGATTCTTCAGCAAAAGCAGCGAAATGCGTCTGTGGTGAGCACTTTGTCGAGGAAACTCCAATCATACGACACTATGGATTCTGGTAAAAGTTCAAAACACTTTAGCATCTAAACTCTACCAAGTGCTAGCTAAGATGATCTTGAAATCATGCTTGATAATCTGGCCAGAGAATTCCGTGGTCAGAACCCTGTTGCTGACGATTTCAATGCTTTAGCCTTGGAATAGGGCAATCGTAGCAGTGACAGACGAGGAGAAGTTCTGCTAGATGTTTTTTTTGGGCTTATCACTAGTTAATAAAGGCTAAAAGATAATAAAAATTATCATTCTCGAGTCTATTGGTGGAAAGACGAAATAGCCCAACGGCAAAAAGTCTGCCACCGGACTAGGGAAAACGCCTAAAAAGCAAGAGAACAGGCTGACTATAGTCTGTTCAACACAAGCGTGTTTTTTTCTCTGAAAAAATAAACGAATTAGTTAGAAATGAATTTGTACATTGGACGCATTTCACCTAATATGTGTTCCAGTCTCCATTATTATTAATTATTACTTGGGAGAGTCAAAGCGTACTTTCAATAAGGTTTTCGGCTAACTCCAAAGAAAGAGACTTCCAACTTTCTCGTGCCCGGCGACTTAGCTGCTTTATACTGTATATACCTTTCCCCCTAAGTTTCATCTTCATGATAGACCATACGTTTTTAATGGGACCATACGCTGGTATCTGAGCCAAACCACCTTTTAGCGGCTTTAATAAACACTTAGGATAAATGTCGTTAATTTTTTGAGTGTTTAAATTGTCCGTAAACACATAAAACCCCAAAATCCTTCAAACAGAAGCATTCCCAGACATGAACTTTTACTAGGTGTTTAAATGTGCGCTGTAAAACGCGACTGCTTTAAATTGGCCACGCATGCCTTCTTGGAAGCCAGGCTCAGAATTATGACTTATCTGTGAAGATTACATTTGGGAAATCACGATAAAAATTTTCCTTTGCCCAGTTTTGTCGATTTTTCACGTGCTTTTCACACAAAAAGGGTTTCTAATTCGTAGATCTATATTTGATTTTGGATTTATGCAAGGGCTGTCGGATTAAGTTAAATAATCAGGATGGTTTTTAAAAAGATAAAGAATCACTTTATCTTCTTTTTTCGTAGATTATATAGTTCATTTCAGTTATTATTTTTGTTTTAATTTTAATATATACATACATTAATAAAGAATGTTAACTTTTTTTAGATACAAGTCGTTTACCTTTCATTTCCAAAAAGTGTCTTTACTAAAGCTTTGCTTGCTGTTCTGAGATTATTAATAGCAAAATCTGTTGCAATAAAAAACCGTTCCAAACAAAGAAAAATATTAAATATTTCGTTTTATAAGTTAATTTTTGGTAAGTAAATTTTTTAAAGTAAAAATTTAGGTAAAAATATAATTTGTTTCCCTTGTAACAAATTTATTTCTGTACTGCTAATAATATTAGGTGGTTGTTCTAAAAAGTATAACGTAGAAACTATGGCTGCTTTTAAAGGAACATTAGGAGGCAGTTTAATTTCTGATAGAGATTGAGACAGAGGACGCCCAGAAAGAATTAAACAGCATGAACAAAATCATTAAGATGAATAGTTTTTATACTATTCAAGTTTTATTTAAACGTTGACAATACGTATTATTTTTTGTCAAGCAAAAAGTTCGTTAATTTAAACATAATTGTCAAGTTATTCGTTATTTGAAATAAAAGTATGACAGTGTAATATCTATAAATTAAGTTATACATTTATTTGTTCAAATAATAAATCTATTTTTCTATAACTAATTTATTTATTATTTCAAAATGCCCTTATTGGGCCCAATCAAGTCCATGCTGAGTTTACTCAGAAAATACCTAGGCTTTATCACAATTTTATGAAAACATGGGGGTTTAAATTGCGTATACAGGGTGTACAAAAAGTTCCGGGACGGTCAAATATCTTGCGAAATACGCAACAAATCGAAAATCTAAAAATATACGTGTCAAATATTTTCAAATGATCTATCTCATGACATCAAACTTGAC
>JABFPM010004207.1:0-13016 GCA_022817325.1 Idris sp. 1 HC-2018 | reverse complement strand
AGTTTAAAAATCTACATAAAAATTGAACAGAACTTGTCTTTGAGAGCTAATTATAAAAAATATTACGGTCTGCATATTATGCAATTGAACATGATATATATTGTTTATAAAAAGTTTTTCTGCAAAAACTTTTCTCGGGCTATCAACTTGAAACTAGTTTTTTCCTCGTTAAGTAATATACTATTATTTATTCCTGTTCTTAAAATATTAGCTAACAAATATTTCATTTTTATTCTTACAAAAATACCTAAAATTTAAGAATTTGTGATTATTTTTCAGAAAAACCTTTGACTATCTTCATTTTATTCAAATAATTTTTTTCTATTTTAAATTAATTTATAATTTTTTTCATTTTTAGGCACACTGTGAAAACAGTATTTAAAATTACACAAGAATTTACGATACAAATATTGGTAAAATTGAAGAATGAATGTATTTTTACGGGCAAAAATATGTCAATCTAACCTAAACTCTTTGAATTCAGAATTTTTTTGAACTTCATGATTTCAAACTAAAGCTGATATTATTACAGATTTTTTTTTACTAATTAAATTAATATTGTGTATACATTTGTTATTTAAAATAATTTATTGAGTGCAAATATTAATTTGTCAAAAAATGCCAATTCACAAAATTCTGAAGTAAAATTATATTTTTTCTGTAATTTTATAGAAAATATTTCGTAAAATTGTATTTTAATATGTAAAATCACAGAATATATTCTGTGCATTTTGTTTTCGGTATAAATTCTGTAATTTTACGCAAAATTTATTTCGAAATTTCCAAATAAAATTTAATTAATTATAATGCAAATTTTTATAAGTAAATTTTATTTGGAAGCAACACTTTAAGAAATCAGTTTCCTGTGTTCTAAAAATGTTCATAATTATAACTTTTCATTATTAATGTCAAGATTAAAATTTTTTAAGTATTTATGTCTTATTAAAATCTTAACAATTCGGTCTCTTTGATGTTGTTTGTGTATTTGCATGTGTTTTGAATGACCGCCCGATTAGGTGTCGAAAGCGTGGCTGCCAGTGGCCGGCTTGAAAAGAGCAGTAAATCAAATAATTGGATGGATCCTTGAAAGAACGTCCCTTTCTCGTTTCGTTATTCGAAAGCAATTGAGTCAATGTTAAGCAATACAATACACGGGTAATAATGGGCTCAGGGATAAGTCTGCTCCCCGAAATTCGTACTCGGGAATGCTTGGGGTGACGAGATCGAGCTGAGATTGGCATGGGGTAAAATCGCGCAGATGTATTGCGACAACAAACAGCCCTCATAGATTGCAATTCATCCTTCGAAATTTACGTTTTTCGATTTGATTTAAGAAAAACGTTTAATTCACCGTTACTATTTTTTGTTCATTCTTATATCACAGAATAATTTATGACACAGTCTTCAAAAACAATGTATCACAATTCTTGACTGAAATTTGTTAACTAAACATTTCAATGCTAATAAACATTTGATTGAAATTAGCATTGATAATTAGAAAAGAGGACGCAAAAGACTTGATATTCCCGATGGAGAAGGGGAACGTTAATGTGTCATTAGAAGCGGTCGGCATCGGCTTTGGTCTCTGAAGTTTATAATCCAATATGGAAACTGTGCGCCGCAAACGATAAGCGATTTAGCCGCGAATACCGTACCACTTTGCGGCCAGATATTATACTGTGCATAATGAAATTATATCGGATTACTCATTTGTCCAGTTGTAGTAGCGGTTTTTGTGTACGCATCACAGAGAACGGCCGATTCATATTTGACTTTACCATTTTATCGAGTGCAATTATAATCAAATTGTTTACGCGAATTGAGAGCAACCGAAAAAAAGAGGACTTTGTAATATGATTAAAACGAAACGAAAATTATTTGCTGAAATGCTGTCGGGCGTTAATGTTGTTGTGCAAAACGAAACGGGAAAGGAAAAAGCAAGAGAGAGGTCGTTGGAACTTTTTTAAGAGCGACAATGGCGCGCGTGTATCGTGACAGCAGCCACGTGGCTGGAATATTTCTGGCGGCGGTTTTTCACGCAATGACAGTCCAGTGAATGGAGTCACGTGCTGCACAACGTTTGACTGATAACCCTGCGAAGTATGAATTTGTGTATTCGATCCCGATTCATTTCTGATGCTTTTTCTCGTTTATTTTTGTGTCGAATTCGATTTACCACGCACGTGACGATTATTGCTGCTTGAAATTAATATTATTAGACTAATAACATTCTTCGTGTGAACAAATTTATTCAACAGTGAATAATGCAAAAATTGTAAAAAAATTATTTAATCGGACAAGAGTCACATACTGTAACCAAAATTCTTCGTGTTATAAAATAATTATCAAACGTTTACATTTCTTATATTTTATTCAAGTTTTATTTTAGTTTTTGTAAAATTAATAAATGTTAATCATTCAGGGACAATAGCAAAAGAGTTCAAAAATAGCAGAAGATGTGTTTTAAACTTAATTGTAAAATTTCTCTTCTATAATGAGTTTAAGTAATTACTATTCAGAACTAGAAAATATTTTCTGTTAATAGTTCTTAAATAATTAACTTGATTAAAAATTTAGTTTCAGATATTGTTTTGTTCATTTTAGTTATTATCATCACTCCTAAATCATTAATTGTAATTTTTCAATTTATTAATATATTATTTACAAATATAAAAATTTTGCATTTTTGTTTGATCACATAATTCATTTTCAGGATTAACTTTTCAATTGATTATTAACTCAAAAAAACTATTATTTTAAACTATTAGCTATTCATTAGCTGCTTTTCTAACATATATACAACCTCTAAACATAGATATAATTTTATCAACATTTAAAAAAAATCGAATTATACCTTAATTTTTCAGAATATCAGCTAATAAAAACCTAAACTTTCAATATATTGTTTTTATATATATATCTTTTTTTACTTATTTTCAATAATAATTTTATATACGCTTTTCTCTCTAATAATTTATCTCTCTAAACCCTACAAATGTTTACCCTTAAAAAATAATTTTTTTATTGACAGCATTGATATGATTAATCACAACCTTGAATTTTCTTTACATGGCCACCTTAATTTCAAAAAATGTTCAAACATTTTCTCTCTTAAAGAAAATAAATCTGACAAGATTCTCAACAGAAATGTATATATTTTACCAAAGTTAAACTGTTAGATTTAATGAAGTTGCGATTATAAATTAATTGAATGTTCAGCCCAGTATTTTATACTAATCTTTGTGTACAATTCCTGATAAATATAAAAGTAAGTAATGTTATCTGGCGCAAAAGATCGAACTGTACAATAAAAATAAAGTAGCAAGCCCAGCAAAAATTGATGACTTGCAGGACCAACGAATGACGACTATGCCAAAGAAGTAAGCCGCTCGAGCTTACCTTCATCGGTTCGTTTCCTTTTGATGCTGTTGCCATTGGGATCTTGATGGTGCGCTGGGATTCCCAGGATTCCACTGATGCTGTAGGCATTGGGCGCGGTAGTGGCAGGGTGACCGCCAGCAGTCGCAGGAGCATGGGCGATTACTGACACCGAGCTACCTGAGCCTGGCTGACCTTGTTGCTGACCTTGCTGTTGCTGCGCCTGTTGTTGCTGGTGAGCATGTTTTGCTTTTTCCGCAGCCTTGTTCCTCACAATTCTAAAAAGCAAAGAAATATGATCAATATATGTTTCACTTGTTAAGTTTATACTTTTGTCAATGTTGTTCTAGATTATTTACGATAAAAATATTGTGCAATATTTTATTACTGGATATGTTGTATAAAATTGAATAAAAGTATTTGTTTATTTAACAGTATCCTTGGAAAATATGAAGATACAATATTTTTTTTTTTTTTTTTCAATTTAAAACAATTGCTCGTTAACTTGAAGTATTGCGTATAAGCTGCAGAATTAAAAGTATTAGTTTTAAATATAAAATGTGTTTTTAATGTTAATATATGAAGCAAATGTAAATAAATCAAGTCCATGATAATTATAAATAATAATTAAGTCTAAAATGTTGAATTCGCGTGTATCTTATTATTTTCATCTTTTATTTAACGGATAAGTAAAAATGAAAAGCATCAATTTTTCTCGAAGGATTTGCTTGTTGCAATTCATTGCATCTAATGTCGTAAAAGTTAATCTTGGAGTTAACACGATGCACGAAGAGATTAATGGTGTGTTGCGAGTATTTGCTAAGTAATTGATATAAAGGATGGGTAGCTGACCGTTTGTACCACAGTTACATTTTATTAATATGCGGATGACAAATATGTGTTTTAAATATAAATAGAGATTATTATTACGTTCTCATCGATGATTGTGCTTTTTTCATTTGCATTTCAAATGATTTAATCTAAATTTGGAAAAATAAAAAATTCAAAGCCAGGTTTCACTATTAACAGTTGCATTTAAAAGTTTTACAGGTATAATTAATATTAATTTTATAAGTATGAATTAATCAGAGATTTTTTTATTAATTTATTAAGAAATTTACATATTAATTGAAAAAGATCGATTAAATTGGTGTAAGTCAAAGACATTTTATTGGTTCATAAAAAGAAAATATAAAAGATTTTATATATTTCAACTTCAGGACTATTTATTTAACGGTAAAAATATATAAATTAATCATCAAGAAACGTGTCAATGAAAAATAAAAATTACAAAAAAGAATAATTCAGTTTAATATTATAACAATTAATCAAGATTACAGGCAGCTCAGTCTTCTGGTATAAAAAAGTATAAACTCTTCAATGTCTTTTAATCTTCGCTTATAAAATTCCTATAAGCAATAGTTACATAAATTTAACGTATCTGCCTAACGAGATACAATCTAAATCCTATGATTTATACAACTTTACCTCGTTTATCCAAGTATTTATTACTAAATGGTTACTATTGTGATTGATTAGATAAAAGTAGAGCTGGGCCGTTGTACAAAACGGGTGTACAAAAATAATTTTGTGTCGGGTCAGTTAGCGTGGTGGACTGACATATAGACTTGCATTGTCGTGGATGTGTTTGCGGTCTAGGTAATCGTATGAGGGGGGAGGCTTTGAACGACGACAATCAATCAGATGACACCTGTTGCCCAAGTTCCCTCTTTCATTCGCCACCTTCACCAATTTCCAACAATTAGTAGTGATCCTTATCAAGCTCAAATAGCAGGGTGGTCTGAAGACCGTAGCCTTAATATAACACTAGCTCACATGTGATACAGTTCTAACTATATTTTTGTTTCATCTTCAGACCGTAACAATTTTAAGTATTGTACCCCACAATATAAAATTGACCTACAAAGAAGATATCAATTACAAGTTACAATTATAACAAAATTTCAATTCTGATAAGTGATGAAAAGCAAGAAAATACCTAAACAATATTGATTGCTATAAAAACTGGAATACTGTTTTGCTCTTTTTATGACTCGAAGGTTAAAAAAGCCGAAAAGACCTGACATCAAAGAACAGTAAATAGCATACTTATTCCCTCGGCAATACAACATTTTTCCTGTTAGTGAGAAATAAGTTCGATGCATTTATTTCTTTTCATTTCAATAATAAAGCCTCGATTTGAACACACCCAACTTGATTGTCGCAAAAAAATACTACCCTACAATTTTACGGCGTACACTAAGTACCAATCTCAAACCCTTCTCTCATTTGCTAACCCAAATATTATCCCATTTTAGTCTTCTAAAAATAAATCCTATCGTAAAAAGCGTGACATTTTTATTACTCCCTTATTATTACATTATTCAAAAGAAAATTCTTGTTTAAAGTAAAACAAAAAAAGTACCTCAAATGGATTCATAATAAATATATTTTGACTAATGTTTCAGTTATTATACGCCACGTGAACAATAACTTGTCGCTACGAGGCACAAGAGAAGTTACACGAGTGCTTGTCAGAGGCAAGCACTGGGCCAAAATTATTGGATTAGCGAAGCGAGGCGCCACGTGGGAAGGAGCTATGTGTCCCATGGTAGAAACATATTGTTCCCCAACGGGCACTCCGAAACTAAACTGCTCACTATCAGAGGCCCCGAATTCCGAGCCAACTCAAGAATCCCATCCTCTCTTCTTTGTCTCATGAACTTGATGCATGGGCCATTATATCAACACTGGAATAAAAATAACAAGATTTATAAAAAAGTGCGTCTAGTTTATTAAACCAAGTTGCTTTATTAAAACTGATTGTGAGTTAAAATTGAAGAATTTATGGGTCAACTTGAGCAAACATACCGCGACAAAAGTAATTTTGCAAAAGTTTCAAGATCGGTCGAATAATACGATTGCTGAAGAAAGCAGATCTGGTTTGGAACCACAAACTTTAATGTTGGCATTACTTTTATGTGCGACTTTATGCCAAGTATCCCATCAAATATATAACCCACGATCTTCTCTACCCCGACTAAATTATTGCGAATAAAACTTTATATCCAAATTACCTCTGCACTAACTTTATATTATTTTGTCCTAAGCACTAGTCTTTGTAAACTGACTTTTGTTATCCGCCTGATGGAACTTAGTTTCGAAAAAAAAGAAGCCAACATTTCTTTTCAACTTGAGATTGAATCTGGTCTTCAGATGTACACAATGTTTGAATAGATATTATGTACAATAAATGAGATTTAAATGACACCCTTTAATTCGAATGTGTTAAAGTGATCATATGTTATAATGCGCCAAGATTGTAGCGCATTATAAGGGCTTTCGGAGGATTTAGTGGGATTGCGGCAGATGTTCACCGGTGTCGCTAACATGGCTGCGCCGGAAATACGAAAGCACAAAATCAAGAGAGAGTTGTCGGCTTCCAGTACCGCACTATTCAGATACAATACGAGTTTCCGAGTTTGCTCCGAAACGCAGCAGTGCCAGGCAAGGTATATTTTGATATTCCACTTTTGCAGGATGTTCATTATCGCGCCCTTTTGGACTTGATTCGAATCTTCGCAAACAAAAGGAGTTACAGAACAATAGGCATAAAGTATTTAATACACATAGATGACAAGTTTTGCAATCCTGTCAGTTAATAACGTTTCCTATTCAAACAATTAGTTTTACTACAAAAATTTAAATTTTTTTATGATGCTGTCAAAACGCGATTTTAACCTAAGACAACCTTATCGTGTTGTTTTTCGAATAAAAAACTTGAAAAGCTAATGTTTTATATATTCATACATATTTAAGGATATATATTTCATATTAATATGTTATTTCATTAATATTTTACAAATGCTTTTAATCGGTGTATTTTTTATGTAAATCTGCGGAACAGTATTATAAAACTAATTTTTAATTTTTTTTTAATGTTTGTTATTTATTGTTCTATAACTTTGTAAGATAGATTTTTGATATCTTAATTTTTAAAAAAGTTATGTCAATTTAAACGAAAAAAATGCGTATTTTTTTCTTATTTTTTCGATGAAATAGTTTCAACACACCGTAACTTAAAAAAAAAAAAAAATTCAAAATCTGTCTTACAGATTTTTAGTGATATAAATAACGAACATTTAAACAAAAAAATAAAATTCGATGAAAACTAATTACATAATAGCCCTTCGAAGATACCAATTTTTTGTATAATTTCGCAAATAAATAAACAAATTATAAGTTTTAACAACAATTCGACTTATTTTTTGTTTCGACTTATATTGTTTTTTAGTTAGTTGAGTAGTATAATTTTACAAAACTTCAAGTCATTTCATCGAAAAATAACGATTTTAGCCATATGTTTTAGCAAAGTTCGGAAAAAAATTTCAGAAATTCTGTCAGAAAAATTAACTTAACGAAAAGTAAATTTATTTTATAAATGTAAATTGAAACAAATAAAAATGTTGATGCCTTTAAATGTGTAAATAAAACTGAGATATTTTGGTGATTGCAACACATTAATCAAAATCAATTCCTGCTAAGTCCCAAATATTGATATTTGTATATGTTTAAAAAGAGACGTTACTATAAAGGTCCCAACGGTAACATTTTGAATAAAGTAATAACGGTAATTGAAACGACGACACCCTCCGCTATCCTAATACATCATTAATACGTTTTGAAACATCCGAATGCTGATATATATAGGAGGTATTAAAGAACGTGGAGATCGGGACAAAACGTGATGTAAAACATATCATAGAGTAACTGTAGCGGTGCACTGTGGTAGCAGTAGCACATCGTGCCATCCTGACCCACCCCAGTGTCGCATCGCAGTCACTTTGATGAAGTGCCCTCGGACAGGACGAGTATATTATTATATATCTGGGGTCGTAGAATGCATTGTCAAACAGCAGCTGCTGGCCGAGCTTCGTATACACGACTATATTAACTGTGCCTCTACGACAATGCACGTACGCGTCGCTGTTACATGTGAGTGTGCATTTTCTACGCCAGTATGCGAATGTTTGTTTGTGATGAGTGTGTCCGGCACAAAAGGTGTGCTTCCAACAATACACCGCCGAGTCAACAGTCACGACGATACCACTCCTAAGCACAATGTAGCACAGGATTTATTGTATACAGCCTCTCAAAATCCCCACCTTCGGTTTATATACTAACCTGGGAAGTTTTACGGTCAAGTATCCTAACTGTTTGATGATTAACATCAATTTTTTGTTCCTTTTGACTTCCGATTATTGAATTATCATTTAATTTATGTACGAAGAAAAAAAATTCTACTTTGTATGTCAAAAATAGATTATACAAACCAAAAAAAAGAAATTCATAATAAATAGATAATACAGATTCTTTCATATAATTAATGATTTACTTTTAAATTAAAAATTCTCAAATCAAAGTTAATTTAAAAATTTACAAGTCAAACTACACTCAAAAATCGAAAAGAAACTACATTAAAATTTTGCTAATAAATGTATATGTTTAATTATAAGATATTATGCTCAGTTTGTTACTAATTTATCATTTATTTTTGCTCTTAAACGATCTGTTTTAGTCATTAAAGCGAGAACTACTTGACTAAAAATATTTCCTTTTTTTATTCCTGTGTAAAGCTAATAAAGCTTTTATTTCAGTTCTTTCATAATCATTGATAAATCATTATAAAATAATTAATCATAGAATTACTTTATAAAACTATCATACTTATTACCAAAACTTGTTTCGTCGCGTATACTATGATTTCTGCATTATTTCTGAGGTATTATTGCACAGATGGCTTTGATAGTTTTATTTAATGGAATGGCTAAGCTGTTGAAATTCATTGATGCGGAAATGGCCTTAATGTAACGTCTTTATAATGTACAAGCTAATTGAGTTTTTTTTTCTTTTTCAAGTAAATGTGTTCTAAATTTTTTAGTAATATAAAATTCAACACAAAGCAAATAACACTGATAACAATAAATAAAATATTTGTACATTATTTCTTTTAAATCGTGAAAAAGTACCAAATTTTAATTTATAAATTATTAAGGCAGCAAACTGAAATTTTTCTTGTCACTAGTAGAGTTTTGCATCAAAATAAGTTTTATGTATACATTTATTTAATTCAAAAAGCAATTGACATGAGTTATTTAAATTTAGAGATTGGCATTTCTATAAATAATACAGAGAACTTACAGATAAACCGTGTGTGTGAATAAAATATATGAATTTTATATCGTAAATTCCCACTATTGCAGAGAATACATGTGGGATGCCGCAAATTCTGGCATTTACCATTGCAGAATGAATTGTGGCAGCTGACATCGCCAATTTGCGCCACAACCAATTACGAAGCTTGCAAGCTCGCAACCTCGAATATGTATTGTCATTGAGAGTAACGACCAAGTATGAGCTGATTGAACGAAAACCAGCAATATTTATTTTCGCGTTCATCATTGAATCAAAATTGGCGGATTTGCGCGAATTATTTTGCAACAAAATATTCAGATTAATAACTTGCATGTTCTGCTCCAATTGTTGTTAAATCATTGTCTCCATTTTACAACATGTAAACTATTATTCTGAGTAATCATGCAGTATTTGTTAAATTTGTAATTCCATTTTGTTCAATAATAAATAATTTAAAACAAATTTCTCCATTGAATATGAGAAACATGCACTTTTACGATAAAATATTTTCAATTGTTTTTATATTTTTTTCATACAAATCTCCAGAATTTAGCAAGAAAAATCGAACTAAATGTAGTATTCCTAATATTTATTGTTGTGTGTATATAGAAAAGATATATAAGGGTAAAAAAACCACTTTTTACTTTTTATAAGATAGAAACAATAATTTATAAAATATATTTAAAAAATAGTGTTTCATAAAGATTGAACCATTAGCAACAAATTTACTCTATAATATATTAGAATTAGTTATGTAACCATAACATTATAGGCAATATACGTAGAGTATACAAGTGCCGTTTTCACTATACCAGGTCGAATAAATAAGCCACTAATCTTTGTAATTCGAAATTGAAAGTTTAAAAATAATACTTTGTATTGCATTACGCATATTTAATTATTAATATGAATAATATATTTCAATTAGGCATAAACTTCAAATAAATGTTGCAAAAGTTGTTTAATTGAAAATATATTTGTGCAAAATTTACGTTTTAATAAATACATGTCCATTTCATAGGCCTAGAAATGCCTAGCAATAGTGTACTTATAAAAGACAAATAGTTTCTACAGCCCATTCTAATCTAACAAATTTGTTAATTGACTTAAAAAAATATCTTAAATAGATGAAAAAAGGCGTAGAATTAAAGATAATCAATGAGGTCAAGCCGTTCTTTGAATTGCACAGGATGATCCGAAGAGAGATGTGGCGGGTAAATTGAGGATAGCCGTGGAACGGTAGCAAGCTTGGAACAAAAGGGTGCGCATTAGGGGCCGGTGAAGTACGCGACCATCCGGTTTCATCGCGGTTCCGTCTGTCCTCTGACGTTTCCACGGCAACCCGGATTTGGAATCCCGGGTTTCTCCTCCCTGCAGTCCTGCGTTGTTGGCTCTCGCCGGGCACAGGAGAGAAGGAGACACGGAAACGGAGCAGACAAGGACAGACGATTGGCAGGCAAGCGAGCGAGCAGGCAACCGAGAGCTTCGTAATTGTAACTTCATTTGAAGCTAATTCCGAGCGGAGAGTATGATGAAACGCGGTAATAATTGCGTTATCTAGACAAAGGACGGTTATGGATACGCGCCGCCGCCGACGTCAGAGTCCCCCGCAGAGACTCGCGAAACCTCCGCCTCTCGAGATTCCCGAGGGTTGTTTGCTCGCTTACTTCCTTCGCTTGCCAAGCGACTTCGTCTGCGAATAAGGGAGGAGGAACGAGCTATACAAATATGGCTGCTTTACCGTAAGGGAACACCATATTGTTAACGCGTGCATGCAAAATTAAATCATATTTGAGACACACGTTTGAATTTGGACTAATGAAATATGCGGCTTTCAGCTTGGTAAAAGCAGTCGAGGGCTATTTCACTAATTTTTTTTAAATAAAAGCATTTTTTTCTTGTTTAAGAATTGCATCAATTATTTACTTGCAAAAATGTGTTATATTATAATATTTTGTATAAAACACTTTTTAAACATTTTTCACAAAATAATATAATTGAGGAAAAAAGTAACCAATGTCCATCTGAATCTGAACTTAGATTCAGTTTTATAAAGTGGTGCATTATTTTAAGAAAATCAGATCTGCAAAAGACTCAGAAACATTTTATTTGATCACATCTGTAACTTGAGAGTGTCTAGTTTTATATTCCAAAGTTTGATCGGGTAGATGTAAATTTAATAATCGAAATCACATCTGTCAATCGTACATTTTGAATTAAAATCAATTCTGTAAAATCAAAATTCAAAAATGACAAATGGAAAATATTGAGATTGTATAATACCTTTTTTTCTTAATTTATAAAATATTCAAGTATTTCAATTACTCGTACCAATAACTATTAGTTACTTTACTCTACATATTATTTTTCTCGTGCGCATCCATTTGTAAGAAATTTTGTTTTTCTAAGAATGTTTACAACATCCCCTATAACTTGAACATTTAGTAAACTACAGAAGTAAGCAACAAATTAATCAAACTAATGGACTTTTAGAGTACACCATAAATAATAAATTTAAATCAATTTTAATAACAGAAATTATTATAATTGTATTGTCTAAGCATATTGAAATTTCGATAACAATTTAAGTCGATTATAAAATTCCATGATGAGTTTCAACCAAAAAAAAATAAATCTTGGCGACAAGTAAAAAAGATAACAACGTTTTTAGTGGGCTGAACATATTTACGACCATGTAATTTAATAATCTAAAGATGAACTGGGAGATATGTAAGTGGTGCCAGTTTCAGGATGGGCAGTAGTATGAAAGTAGCAGGATCCGTCATTGGTTGTCTCTTAGATCGCGCTCCTTGGGTGCACCTAGTTGGGCCATATGGAGCTTCCAAGTTTGCTTGGGGTGCGAAATGATATGGAAGTAATACAGAGCCGCCCTTATTGTGCATCCAAAAGATTGACCCGTCCGATACGCCGAGATACTATCTTCTCTCTCTCCTACACGTGATGACAGATTGATACAATTCACAAGAACGAGTTTACAAGCGACAGATTTCCTACCAACTGTCTTTTTTTCTCGCTTTAATTTCAGTCACAACTATTGATCATCTGTCATTAAAATATTAAACAAACTTCAAATATTTGCAGTCATCAACTAATAATCATATTTATTAAAAAGAACAACTTTTTTCAAATATAGTTGACATTTGTAGAATGAAAATAGAAATTTTAATATCTTTTGATACGCCTGTCATCTGTACAACATTATGACACTATTCTTTTTGGATTCCACACATTGTCTGCCCCTGAAAAGGTTTATTCTAGAAGAAGAGTTGACTTTATAAATCGCAACGACAGCACGTGAGTGCATATTGTTAGTGCTGCGTCAAGGCTTCGAGAATAAGGAGAGTGAATCCGGCACGAGCTCTCGAGCAAACTTGGTTCTTTATCGATCCGCTCCTGAGACTTTACGTTGAGAGTAGAGTAAG
>JABFPM010004206.1:0-13016 GCA_022817325.1 Idris sp. 1 HC-2018 | reverse complement strand
GTTAACGAGTGCCGTTTGATGTTCTGTCAAAGTGCCTCTGCGTGCACCCGCGCCTGGCGGATACCACACTGACGTACAACCTCGCGACACTGCCCGCGCGCCTTCCAAACACACATACACACACACCACCGCTGCGGCACGTGACGGTCTGCGCCGAACCCTTGCGCCTGAAAAAAAGGGACAAGAAAATCATCAGTCCAATTCACGTCATTTCAGAATCTGATTACAAGTCAGGCGATAATTGTTTTTGTGTTCTTTCAGTTAACGAGCCGCAAAATTATTACGTGCTCCGATTAGACAAGTGAAAAGATTCTCTTTTTTTTCTTCATCTTTTGAAGAAGAAATTGTTATTTCGTATTATGTAATTGTATTGAATTTGTTAATTGTTTTGTTTATGTAAGAGATTTGTTGGAATGATGATCCTAAGTATTGATATGAGATTTCAAAAAAAAAAAAGAAAAAAAAAGAGGTTTTGCTGTTAATCGTTATTTTCACAAAGGAATATTGTTTTACGGGTAACAGTTGTGTATAAAGATTTAGAATTGTGTAAAAAGGAATTGCTTTTGGACTTGTGTTTAATATAAGTTCAAGTAATCGACCTCGTTAATTCAAGTATTGTTATGAGGAATTATAATAAAGACAATCGGCCGTTCATTTGAAATTTCTTTCTGTTTACATTGAATACAAGTTATTAGTTTTTATTGTTATTATTAAATAATCATGTATAAATTTTTGTTGTAATTTATATTACATATTTTATTATACAAAATATACATATATAAAAAAAGAAACGAAAGTGCATAATTTATAAGCCATAAAATTAAAGAGAATATCTCAGTGAAAATCTGTTACCTTATTTCGTGACTTTCAGTTAATAAGAAAATTAAACGTAATAAAAGTTTTTTTTCTTTCTTTTTTTAATAGAGTTGTCATTTCTTTTTATATATAAATTTTGGCTACGAAGTTTGTATTTTTTGAAAAAATGTTAAAACAAAATCTATTCAACATGTTGATAATGTAAAACAAATAAATATTTGATTTAAAAAAAATTATCAATTAAATACAATCAATAAATAATAGAAATAAATACAATTTTTCACTTTTATGAAACATTAGTACTAAGTATTTTTATTTGATTTTTTCAAATAATAAATTTTTTAGGACAAAGATAAAAAATATTTTTTAATTGGAGAATTAAATTAAAATCTCCCTTATCCTTTCTTTTACTTTATTTGATTATAAATCACCGAGTGCAGGTTTTGAAAAAGTGGCAACCCTATTTGTCAAGTATTTATCTTTTTAAAATTAGAAAATGCATGCGTCTGCAGTTTTCATGTTCGGTTAATTCTTGAATATTTATTTATGCATGATATGCCACTCTTTCACTTTTTCCATGAAATTAGAATAATTTTTGTTTTCACTCGTATGCAGTACTTAAATAATAATCAATGAAATGAGAAACGTGCAATTGAAATTTAAAAAAATTATGTAATTTTAAAAATTAATGGCAAAAATAATTGAATATAAAATATTGCACATTGAGAATATAAAATAAACTTGTGCAATAAATTACTTGATAAAAAAAACAAACAAACAAATAAAAAAATCGATTTTAATCGAATTACGTACAAAGAAATAAAAAAACATTTTCGAATAACATCAGTTAAATTGAGAAATAAACAAAATTTGGAGTATACCACGCAATTACTGTCACTCGTTTGTTCTCCTATATATGTATAGGTATACTATATCTGTGTAAAAAACAATGTGAGTCATACGTTTCGGTGACTCGAATAAGGAAACTGAAAGAAATTCCAAATGACATTGTTGATTGCTTATTAAATCATTAAACTTACGTTAAAAAGTGATCGATGAAATATCCTGCCAGTCCAAAAAGTGTCAATTTTAGCGAAAACAATTGTCTTTTTGTGAGTCCCTTTCTGTTGCATTTGTATCCATGCACTTGTATCACTTTCTCTCTCGCTCAAATCAAGAGCAATCGCATTGACGAGACGAGGATAAGAAGCTTTGTGTATGTGTGCCGTTTAACATCGATGTCTTACACGCACTGCGTCAAAAATCCCTTTTAAGTATAATGAGAAAGAAAAAGAAAGAAAAAAAGAAAATCCGCAGTTGTGTGTTGCCCGTGGCGAGGACAATTGTGCCTGAACGATCGGTTGTCGTCCACCACAACGGATGACTGGCACTGTTGTTTTTAGCCGCGCTTGATGGAAATGATGCGTGCTTTGAGCACGCGCGTACAACGGATTTGTGATTGCTTTGCTTGTGACCTGCCGAGCACCATGTGGTTTCCCCCACTCACGCCAACATCTACGTTCTTTCCTCGACGCGCGAAAGAGTGCACTAGGAAAACACACTTTTTGGCCCTGGGAATTTTCTTTTCTGTCTTCTTTCTTTTTTCATCAAAATCTGCTCATAGAAGCTGACGAGGCAAAAGTTGCGACCAATTTCGATGACTTCATAAATAACACTACTTTTTCACGAGAGATAGAATATTAACTATAAATAGTCCACAAAGAGTGTTTTATTTATAACAAAAGTTAATGCTTTTTTACTGTTAGATCATATTAATACAACAATTTCACAAGTTTTGCAAAATCAAACTTATTTTTTATACATTACATAAATTTATTAAGAATTAAAACTGTTATCGGTGATTGTATATTAATAACGGATTTATTATTTTTTGTTTATACATATCAATGTACTTTTTTCATCAGAGAAACCCGCTCATCAGATTTCATTAAAGTAATTTTATCTGAGGATAATAATCCAACGTATACATTGTACTAAGATTGAGGTTTCAACTTTTATCAATTCTGAATAATAATATAATAATATAACTTATATAATATATTTTTCTATTAGTAAAATATTAAATGTTTGTATTCAAATTTGAATTTATTAAAAACTATATTTTTTTCTTTTAGTCTACAAAACTAGGTACATCTTTGTGTTACAGTGAATGTTAACCTTATAGGCAATATAAACAATTGAAGGACCACAAATGTCAAGTATAAATCACCAAATGTGTTTGGCAATATATTTTTTGTTCTCATTAAACACCTTGAGTTAGACACTCACACAAGGGAATGATTAGATAAGTATAACTTTTCTTTATTCAACAAACTGATGACTATCATCATTTTATAGAAGGCAGTCTGACGTTGAGATGACACCATTAAAATAATGATGTATTATTTTATATTGATATTATTGTACGTTTCATTTTTATAGGTAAATAAAATTGGAGCACGTGTTACAAGTTGAATAAACAATGTTGATTCATATTTTGCAACGCAAAAATCATCCGTGACGCATTACTACAGTTGAACGTATTTTTGTAACTACAAGCTCGTATCTGTCGTTAACACTTATCAGAATTTCACATTACTTGCAATGCTTGTCACAGGGTATCTAGCAGATAAAACATTTCTGATGCAATGCTATATACTTCTCATACCTATTTTCTATGGAAACAAAACACAGGACATAATAAAAATAACTTTATTATATAACAATAGACAATAGATATTGATTTTATACGAATATAATTTCTCAGTAAAAACAAAAACAAAATTGTTGCAAAATTTGACACATTTTTGCAGTAAATTCACAGTCTAACTAATTCAAATTTACATAACGTCCTTGTAAAATTGCAGTATTTTACACTTAAATACAAAGTTGGAACTCAAATTGCAGGTTCATTTCTCTAATCATGTTATCTGACTACAAAAAAAGGAAAACAAGAAAAAATGGATTTAACAGCATTACGGAAAATGAAAAGCAACTCTTACTGCATTTGCGTAATTACAAAATATTTTCCACTGCGTCACATTAGTTTCGGCGAAAACAAAAACTTGAGTGATCGCATCGTGCCTAATAAAGACAAAGGAAATTGATTTACAATTTTGAACACATAGTCAAAAGCGTGAAGAATAAAAAAACAAAAATACAAATCCTTTGATCGCAGAACAAAGAACTATTTTTTCGCAGATGAAAGCGAAATGTTAATACAAAGAAGTAAACATGTTGTGCTTTTTAACAAACCACAAGTTTAAATTTAATTGATGATTTATATTGGATGAGTTTTGTTTTAGAATTATGTGCGACTTGAAAGTTTGCCAAGTGGAAGGCATCAATGATTTGATTTTGAAACGCGCTTTCGCAAAAAGTTGAAGATATAAGTTTTCCTTTGATAGAAGTGGTAGCATTTCAATGAAACCATGACCAGCTTTACGCTAAATCAAATTTTCAAGGCCAGGCATTCTGCTTTTGGACATTAAAGCAACCAGGAGCAGCTGTCTCTCTTTTGGCCTTTCACTTGGTCTGACCTCCATTCCTCGTCTATCGACACGAGCACTTGCAATCATGCTAGTTTTGCACCTGCGAAACAAAAAAGAATCAGATTCGTTACGTAGATTGCAACTTATTAATTATAATAACGAGCGAATGCATTTAATTTCCTGAAGACATGCTTTAGAAACTCGTTTTTTGCAGCAACAACAAATAATTTTGTCCCTCTTATTTGTCAATTTTATTGACACATTAAAAGGGGAATTTCGTTGAGTTGAAAATAATTCTTAATAACGTCCGTAATTCTGCCTTGAGAACTATGAAAACGTGAATGAAATCGCTATTACATACGTTGAGTTTGATTTATATCACTAAATACCTATACTGGTGTTACGTATAATGAATTGTTTCACATTGATGACAGCTTTAACTGTAGATATAAAAAGATTTAATTAAAATGATAACTCTAAGAGAGAAAAAAAATCTTTTACATAAACAAACTTAAAAATAATATTGTCTATTGGTTTTGATTTCAGGTAACATAAATAATAGTGAAAGTTAGATAATATTAGTATACATTTTTATTTTATTTATTTTTTTCGTTTGTTTTCTTTTTCGTTTGCACACAACTCATAATTGTGCACTCAATCAGTACAATTTCATAAATAAAAATGTCATCCTGCATTATTTATAAAGATACTATTTGTTTTTTTTGTTTTTTTTGTTAATTACATTATAAACAGTTAAAATACATATTAAAATACATTGTAAAAATTATAAGAAAATTGCGCGTTTATAAAATGAATGATAAATAATTTATGAATTTATAATGAAAATCGTACATGGTTTTGTTTAAGTCATAAATTAAACTGTTTACAAATATTATTTCAGAAAAATTATGAATGAAGGCACTCGAATACTCGGTAAAAAAAATTAATTTGTATACTGATTTTAAAATCGGTGGTACAAAATTTTCTTTATATTTCAAAAAGTGCCAATTTCGAAATAGTTTAATATATATATTAACTATATCTAAATACATTGCACATTCTATAATTTGTATCTAGATACTCTTGTAAGTATATTTTCACGAGAAATAAGTACGTTTATACCGTGTAAATACGAATAGAAAATATTTAATGTCATTCGTGTTCTGTTATCGCATTAAAACTTGTCTATAAACAATATAAACGTACTACTTCGATTTAAACGTAAAATTAAAATATTTGACATGCAATTATAAATAATAAGAAGTTCGTCACGATTTAGTCATTAAATATAATTTGTCAAGCAGAAAGCTTTTGCAGAGCAATCTGCGTGACAACTTTAATTTGTTAATTTATGTAACGCTATACATATTGCATGATTTTTGTTTTATTTGACCGTTAAGGATAAAGTAACAAAAAAAGATACAAACTTGTTCTAATTGAGAGACGCAGATTAGCCTTCACGCCAAATAACACCACTGACACTCGTTAATTGATAAAAGTTATTTGTTATTGATGGTTTAATACTATAATAAATAACAACAAGCAACTTAGAAGTACATTAAGGCCAGTCGCAAAATACTAGTTAACGTAACAAATTAAATAGTTTTTCAGAGTACAGTTGTCGTTAAATTGTTTATAAAGTGAATTTTTTTTTATCAAACTTAAACTAAAATGACTATTATTCATCCTGCGACAGTTAAATAGACTGATGAGACATGAAATGATGTAGTACAATAGTGACATGATAGTGAAAGAAAGTTTTTGTTTTTTGTACATGAAATGAATGACGATGTATGAATTTATGAAAAAAATTTTGTTATAAACAGTGATTATCGAATGACTACTCATTCGGTAATTGTTATTTGACTTTGTTTTCTTTCAAAAAATCTTATTATTGTAAACGGTATAAAAGGCACTTCAGTATCAGTTTTATATTTGTTCTGCGCTTCGATTTTTTTTATATTTTGTTTAAGAGATATACGATTAATCTATCAAAATATAACGTTACAATTACTAGTTACTACTACTTAAAATTCAGACGATTGATTGAATAACTCTCAGCATTAAACGCTTGTAAATTACAAAAAAAATATATCGACACGCTGTGAGTAGTTGAAAAAACACGCATTACGTTACATTATTACAGACTATATATATATGGCAGTTGTAAGATCCTTTATCGTGTAGTTCTATTGAGATTTGTTGTGGTATTATGTGATATTACACACTTTGTGTAAAAAAATTTTTGTAACATTACACACATAATTGCGGTATTCCATCTTTAAATAAATTAATTTCTTTGATTTTAGTTGAAATTAATTATTACTAAATAAGTTAATACATTTTAACAGTATATATATATATATATATATATCTTTACGTCAAATATTATGTAATTTTACAAATATTTTACACATGCTTGTAATATTGAACAACGTTTTACGAAATTTTGATAACAGTAGGTGGAGACTTTTAAAGTCTAAACCAGTATTGTTCACTTAGTTTGTAAAATTTATTGGAAGCATTTGTATGTATACGTCAATATATAAAATTTTATTAACATTCGTTAGCTAATTACAATTTGGTATAATAACAAAATTTGCTTTTTGGCAAATTACAATAACAGCATTAATGAAATATTATTAAATCTGTCTTTCCATGATTTTTTAAAAAAGGATTTTCTCATTTGTAAAAAGTTCACATAATTTTTATTCATAATTTTTAATTATTATTATTTATAAAATAAATATTGCTGAATTTATTTTAAACTCAATTATTTTTTTCAGTGTTTTATCTACATTCATAATTTTACAAAATTAATAAAAAAAAAATTGATTATGATTGTATAACTTTTATATTCATTACAAATATAAAAATATTAATAAGAACAAATGGCTTATAATAAAGAAAGCTGCAAAATTATCTGCAGTAATAAAACAGCTCAATATCAAGCAAACATTATCTGAACAAGTTTGACAATATTTCATATGTCGGTCATTTATTTTTTTTCTAACTCTTTTTTCCAGCTCCTTTATTATTTGATATTTTTTCATATCACGAATGGAAGTCACGTTCGTGGAACTAGCACAACACTACTAGATAATTATATTAATATGTATTTACGTATTAAACATAAAATAAAAAAATACGTTTCGCGCTTTTGGCTTTGACAGTCAATACAAATCCTAACGTAATTTAACAATTAATTGTTAATTTTGTTTATTTCACACGGCAGAGTCAACAAGAAAACTCACGCCTGATTCGGGTTATCTTAGCGACAAGGCAAGCAAATCGATTTACGCATGAATTTTTAAAATTCAGCACCGGAAGTTTGTAAACATTCTTCGGAGAACCGGATGCTAAAACTAATGGGGTTATCGTGCCCTCCAGTTTAAGATCATTTAAGATGTTGATCTGTTGTTTTACACAAAAATATCTTGACAGTTGAATTACACAATCGTCTTAGATATCTATGATTTGGCTGTGTACATCGGATTTTTAAACGTCGAGGTAGCTTGTTTGTAAATTGGATTTTCACCCTGAAACAAATACACGATAATTAGTCACCTTTTTATAAATGTATATTTGTTAATAGTATTCGCAGTAAAAAGTTACCGTGTCCCATTTGGCCATCATTCGTTCTTTTTCAAATCTAACAAACTCTCGTCTGTCGTGCACAACTGTCCACGCTTTCCAGGCAAAGAGCAGTGCCAATCCTATAAGCACGATTGCTGCTATAACACCTAATACAATGCCGAGCATAAAAACTTGTGGTGGACATTCTCTATCAGGTTGGGCCTTGACTTTCAGAACATTGGTTTCATTGTAATAATATACGTATCTGTATTTGCAATCATCTTCATCAATGCCATAACACACAACCTCATCATTGTCCACATTGTCCACGTCGACCAATGTATTGACATCTTCAAGGTCATATATGAAATCGTGACAATTTTTGTCACATTCATCTTGGGTGTAGTTACCGGTTTTATAAATCTTG
Source organism: Idris sp. 1 HC-2018 (assembly GCA_022817325.1). Taxonomy (NCBI): domain Eukaryota; kingdom Metazoa; phylum Arthropoda; class Insecta; order Hymenoptera; family Scelionidae; genus Idris; species Idris sp. 1 HC-2018. The sequence continues at coordinate 4,706 of JABFPM010004206.1, read as the reverse complement.
CATTGGACACAAGGTTTTAGTTCTTCGCAACGACTTGGACAAGTTGGACACTTGTTGCAGTGTTTGCCAGAATATCGTACGTCACCAACGTGGCAGATGCATTCACCACATACACAATCACCCTTTAAATTAAGCAGTTTTAATTAATTTTGTATTGTTCATTATTTTTAATATTAATGTATCATACAATTTCAACTCACATGTCCAGAACATAATATTCCGTTCTTTGTACCAGGTGCAATGCAAGTATCATTTGAAGAGCGACAATTGCAAGATGGTCCAGTCCACCCAGCGTTACATATGCATTGTCCACATTCACAAGTTCCATGACCAGAACACAAAATGCCTTTGTCACGGTCACAGGAGAAATTGTCACATTCACAGAAATATCCTGAGATTATCTGGTTTAATAATAGAACCATATTATACATTAATATACTGATAAAAAGTGTAGCCGATAATTAAGATTTTAACAAAACTCTTATTATGAATAGGAATTTTTAAATTCTTGTAAGAAGACTTTGATTAAAGTCTATTTAGTAAAAGAGTAATCCAGGGTGTACAGCAAATTTTGACAAATAAATTCAAGGAACATTCAAGGATTTTTCAATGAACATTCTTTAATTTCCCGAGATGACAAACAAAAAAAATTCATATATTTATATTTAAAGAAACTCAAATATTTATATACTTTATGAAATCAAATACAAAATTTCTTTTGATCATTAATATATTATTGACATTATACTTTACAAGAAATTATATTATTATAATATAAAAGTATATATTGAATAAAATAGTTTATTTCCTAGTTTTTAATTGTTTATCAGTTTATCTATTTGTTTCTTCTGTTCGTTCATTTCATTTAGAATTTTTCTCTTTGCTCGCAATTCTTTTTCCCTATATAATATATATGAGCAATTCTACAAAAATGCCCTTTTATGCGTAAAAAAAAATCGAAACATTTCTGGCAAGAGGGACACCTTTGGGACCATTTTTTTTGGTTTTTGGGCCCCTAAAATTCACAAAAAATAGTGATGCCCTTAGACTTTTTCAAGGGTGACACCCTTAAATATGCCAACTCAAGCAATTTTACATATAAATTTAAAAAATTCGGAAATTTTTGGAATTCAAAGCACATCTTCAAAAGTATTTTTTCCTTGTTCTTCGGTGTCTCAAATGCATAAAAAATTATTGCCCCAATGTAAATTTAAAGGGCGACCCCTTTAAAATGGCTAACTATTATAAATGAAAATACTGCTAAGAAGAGTTTATACTAATTAGCCATTTTAAAGGTTACTCTTTAAATTTAAATTGGCATTTGAGAGACCGAAGAACAAGGAAAAAATACTTTTGAAGATGTGCTTTGAAATCCAAAAATTTCACTTATTTTGAAATTGTATGCAAAATTGCTTTTATTGGCATATTTAAGGGTGTTACCCTTGAAATTTCTCCGAACACCACCATTTTTTGCGATTTTTAGAGGCTTAAAAACCAGAAAAAAATGGTCCCAAAGGTGCCCCTCTTGCCAGAAATGTTTCGATTTTTTACGGATAAAATGAAATTTCCTGTTGAATTACTCATATGAATTTTTTTTCAAAATAATTATTGATAAAAAAAATGTCAAGGGTAATTCCCGGAATTTCAAAGGCAAGAAAAAATTCCCGGGTAATTCCCAGTTTTCAAGGAACTCAAGGATGCTGGACACTCTGGTTGCCAATCAGTAATTTATACAATGTTAATTAAACAAATTGTAATTGATGCTGGAGCTTACCTCTTCAGGATTTGGCCTCTGTTCACATTCACATTGACCACAAGCGCACGTTCCTCGCCCAGAGCAATCGACCAGCGAGGTATTATCAGGTCGACATGACAGGAAATGTTTATCAATACCCGTATGTTGATGTGCACTGCACTCACAGTGCTTCCCAAAGTAACCTTCGAAACATTCGCAAACTCCACATTTCAAAGTTCCTTGGCCGTTGCATTTTGCAGATCGTATATCTTCTTTTTGCACATCACGTTCGCATTGACAGTCGCAGAGCATTTCCAAATTCACAGTAAGTGATTCATTGATACCAACCTAGAAAGTTGTTTTGTTAATAAAAATGAACGAACAAAATTTGACTATTTTAAAGAGTACGTTACTTGATTAACTCACTGGATATATATTAAACGTTTGTTTCCATTCTGATTTGTTAGCCGGACAGGCCGTAACTTCAATTTCAGCGAAAAAATCTACTTTGGTGCCAACTTTGAGGCCATCACATTTATTTGTCTCCATTTCAGCTCCACCTCCAAGTCCCTTGGTGAAATAGCGAATGTTAATGGCACTGCTAGACGTGTCCTTAATTTCTACCGAACTTGAAATTGCATCATACTGTTCACGAATCAGCTCAACGATATTACTCGAGTCATGATCAAGCTTTCCAGCAAAAGACCCTTCAATGTGCTCCGTTAATATCTTATATATACGAAGTTGCTTTTCTGTGACTGCCCAAATAATGTTGATAGCGTTTTCTTTCACTTTGAGATTGATCTGAGAAATGCTTGGATAATCTTGTTTAGACGATTCATTGTAAATACCATTTTCCAAATGGCATTGACCGTCATTTGGTCTTACGATACCGCCGAGTTTTCCGTCACCAGCATAATGAAAACCATCATCTGTTGAAAATACCAGCAAACGACGAGCTTTTTCACGCCAGCCTATATCTTGTCTACAAACAATTGCTTGCATTATTGCATCAAAGCCTCCTTCTGGAGCATCCAAATTGCCAGAAACTGATGCACTCCTTACAAGTTCCTGTAATAATTATTTTATTTCATTTAATTTATCTGACATCATGATTTTATTACAATAACAAGTAACTAACTCTCTTATCAATTTTTTTTTAAGAAAATGACTTATTCAAGATTTGTTCTAAAAAAATAGAATACTAATGACTTAAAGAAAGTCACTAAAACGCTTTAGAGTCATTTCTTAAATGTATAATAATTAGAAACATTTTTGGATAAACAATTAATATTTTTGTATGAATACTTACAGCAAATCGACTAGTGTCTTGTGAAAGTGGCATAATATGTTTGTAGCCGTATGGAGCTGCACAGGAAGAACAAGGTTCCATTAATCTGTAAAGACAGAATATTATTAATTTAAAAATATAAAAATTGAACTTAATAATAACAACATTGTATATATTCATCATTAAACTAGATAAAAAACAATTTAAATCAGTTTGTATGCTAACTTTTTTGGAACAATGCTGACATAAGGCATTACAACTTTATCAACAAAACTTCCAAAACCAAGCCTGAAATTACTAGTTATCTTTCGCATACTCTCAACTAGTAATTGACCTAAATCAGATAACTTTTGCTTATCATCTTCCATCGATTTACTTAGATCCATAAGGTAGTATAGATCAACAGGATAATCTTCAGCTTGTGCATAAGAAAATGGAATTCTGAATGCTTCGTCTAAAATGATAAAAATAACAAAAATCATAAACATGTATATTAAGACATGTTTTAACAAATAATTATTTTTGCGTTACTCACTGATTCTAAGTTTCAAGTTAACTTCTTGAGGCCATATTTGAACTGCTTCTTGTCTTTGGCCGAATTTACTCGAACTTTTTGAACTTGAAGTTTTTGATTGTTTGTAGGTGGATTTATAACTAGAATTATAACTTTCTTCCACAAAAACCCCATTTGCAGATCCACCCTCAGCCGTAAAACCACCTTTAGTTAAGGATCTTTGTTTTACCAAAACGTACTCAATAGGTGGTTTGAATTTATATATTTCCTCACAAATTGCACTGATTTTTTGATTTATTCCTGGATTGTAACATCTTTTCTCGGGGAAATTCTGCAAACATATATACACATTTCAATGTACAAGTAAACAAATTAATTTAAATACAAATTTGAAGTGAGCATTGCTAATTAGGTAATCGATGTTAAAAAATGTTCTTTGTTTTGCATTGAATAAGTTAAAATTAGTAGTATTAAAAAATAAAATATTTACAAAAGTTATGACTAATTTTGTACGACAATAGTGTAAAATTAAATTAATATACTAACAGGCATGGCACACCACGCACAAGAAGGAGTTTGTATACACTCATGACACGTTTGCTTGCTGAGACAAGGATTCATTCCAGTCAGTCTTTCTGGTGGAGGATAATTTGCTTCAACACTTAAAGTGCAAATTATTGCCACTAAAATTATGGTCCATCGTATTCTGTCAAACATTCTGTAACAAAAAACAATTACATATAAATTTATTTCTACGTATTTGTTTGTAATTTTCAAAATTTCAACTCATAAGTGAAATATATTAGCAAAATATTAATAATAATAGTTAATTGATTTATAGTTGATTCTTATTAAAAGTTGAAATGGAATTAAGAAAAAAAAATCAGAGAGGTGCTAAATTAATTAAAAATATATTAATTGAGCAATTAATTTTTTAAAAAACAATTTGTTTTCGAAATTAAACATCTATAATACCATAATGTAGATTGGATAAAATTAATACAACAGTAATATGAATTAGTTTCTATTATTATAACTCTGACTCATACTTTCTTGGCACATTGCAGGTAAATTGTGCTACTGAAATTTTTGTTTATGGAAGAAAAATATAACCTACTTTATACTAATTTTAATTTTCAACTACAAAATTATATTTATGTAATATA
>JABFPM010004205.1:0-13016 GCA_022817325.1 Idris sp. 1 HC-2018 | reverse complement strand
CTAATGGCCTGAAATTTTTTAGCCCTTTAGATGAATCAATGAAAATTTGTCTAATGGCCGGCCGTTAGCTAACGGCCTAGGCATTTAGCTAACGGCCTGATTTTTCTAACGGCCTACGACATATACAGTCTATTTAAATAAATATTAACAGTAAAATATCACTTTTTTAAATAATATATGTACAGATTAAAAAAAAATTTTTTTTAAAGATTGAAATTTTAAATATTTTTTTTACATTTTATTATACAAGCATATTAATAAATAATGTTAGTTACATAATATTTTAGTTATTTGTAAAAAAAAAATTCACAATCTAAAATAATAAATTACTAATCATTTATATGTATAGAATAATAAAATTATATAATTATTTAAATAGAACTTTTTTCATGATAAGTTCATAATATTATTTATTCATTAATTGCTTCTGATTGTTAATCAAATTATGTACTTTTTCTATATGTACATTTATTGAAATACCCTCCGCGTAAACTTTTGCAAATGACTGTACAAGAGAGATAGCGATTCCCGTGACGTGCTTTTATTGTCTTAACGTTTTTGTCATCACAGTGCGCGTTCCAGTATGGTTATATTTCAGTGTTTCGAATTCGATATTACAAATTAGAATTTAATATGGTGGATTAAAAATCATCGAATTTGGGAAATTTAGGAAATTTTTTATTAGTGTTAAACAAAAATTTTCATCTATTTTAGACGGATCAATAGTCATCAGATTCAACGTATTTTATTGAACATAAGTTTTCCTAGGATTTTGAGTCGCTGAATTCAATTTTCGAGTTTAAAAAAATTCAAGATACCGAAATGGCGGACCAAAATTGAAATATTTTTTATTTGAGTATAATTCATTTTTTAAAAATGAGTTTTTATAAGTTTTCCTGATCGTAAAACAATTTTTTGTGAATCGAATTTTCAAATTTTCAATATTTTCAAAATGTTTAAATTTTTTAAGTAAAAAAAAGTTTGTTTATGTTTTGAAAATTCAAATTTTATACTAAGAATTTTAAAATTTTTCAAAATTTAAAAACTTTAAATTTCAGAATTTTAAAATTTTTATAATTTTCGAATTTTTTGAAAATTTAAAAATGTAGAAAAGTTTGTCAAAAGTTACACATTATTTTGAATTTTTATACTTTTAAAAGTGTTAAATTAACATTAATTCAAATTGACAATTTTTTAATAATCATAAATTAACACATTCTCTGTACAAAGCCTCGAATCGTTCTTACATGAGAAAGGTTAGAATAGTATCTGTGTGTCAGTGTTTCCATTTGAAAAGCATTGAAGAGCGGGGCTATTATTTCAATGTGTGAATTTGGAGGGGACAAAGTGTACAGGAAATATGTTAATAGGTTTTACATGATTTTAAAAACTATTATTTATGGTATCTTAGATTTGTCAGACTTTGTCAAATTTGCTAACTTGTCTTTTTAAATTTAATAACGGGAACGGTAGTTCAAAATGAAAAACGTAAATTATGAATAATTTAAGATTTATATACCCTGGTTCAACGGTCAGATTGTTTCAGACTAAAAAAATTTAATCTTGAAATAGTCTGGAAAATGCAACTGAAAAATTGAGTTCAAACTCAATTTTTCATATTACATTATCGCTTGAGAAATCTGATTTAAAGTAAAATAAAACTCATTAAATTGTAGTTAAAATAGTATGAAATAGTATGACAATTTTTAAATAAAAATATAATCTTGTTTTTATCATATAAAAAAGGGCGAACAATATAAAAATCTTAAAATACGCGGATTTGGAATATATACTATTTAAAATTTAAGATAAATTTTTTATTTTCATTATATAGATTTAAAAAATTCGAATTATCTTCAGTTTAAAAAGTACACGGACAAATTGCACTTCTCAGATAAGTAAGGTGTACATTTTTTTTTAGCATATTTCTCAGTAATGTATTTAAATCTTTGAGTGATGTTGATATCATATTGATTAAAGATGCTAATACATCTTTCAGTGCTGTGATATAAAAAATTACCACATCTGTTAACAATGTAAGATACAATCGGCAGAAATTGTTTTCCGTGTAAAAATTTGTACAATCATAATAATGTAGGTGATTAAATACACTATTTTTTTGAATTTTCATTATTAATAATATATTTAATATACATAATTAAAAAATGGTATTCGTGTATAAACATGACAGCCTTATTATTTTGAAATAATTTATACTAAAGGTTAAATCTTACATCTCTTTATTTCTTAATTATATCTTAAGATTAATAATTTTTTCATCACAAAGAAATTTTTTTTTATTATTATTTTATTTAGAATAATCTTATGATGTAGATAAAATTGAGTATTAAAAAGAAAAATAAAAAGTGTTCAAGATCTTGGAGGATCAAGATAAGGTCAAGATGACTGAATGTTAACAATTTCGAATATTGGCGAAGAATTGTCGTTGTTTAAAAATAAAAAAATAAAATTACAAAAAATAATACGACGAGGCAATGAAATTTCAGTTGTTTTAAGATTGTTTAACTGAGAAGTCGAAGTCGTGATTCATTAACAAAGTGAATCTTAAGAAACTCTCGCGTTAATAATTAAATTTTCCGTTAATATTAAAAAACCAATTTTATCGCTGCTATAATGAAAAAAATACTGTAACAAAAAAAAAATAAATATGACATAAATAAAATAAACATCGTATTATTTAATAAAATTAATTAAAAGTGTTATTAGTCTAAATGGAGTATCAGAGAAACCAAAACGAAAGCTGGTAGTCAACAATGAAATGTTATAAAAAAATTATTAATCTTCTTCTTCTTCTTTTTCTTCAACATTACAACTATTTTCCGATCCGGGGTTGTTGTCAAAATCACATTCATCAGTCGCATAATCTAAATCACTGTGATTTTCGATTAAGCCTGCATCATAATCTGCATGAAAAAAATAGTCATATAACCACATCAATATACAATTAGTTGTTCATTAATTTATATTTATTTTACCGTTTAAAGAATATCCAACACTATTAGATTGTAATTCAGTTTGTTCATTAGTTGATTCTTTTCTACCACCTTCATTTGTCTGAGAAAGACTGTGCGATTCGTTTAAAAGTTTATTAGTCGGAGTGTCGTCAGCTTCTTGATTTGCATCTATAAACACATATTAAAGAAGATTAAAATACAATAAATTAAAATAAAAATTGGTAAAATTTAATTTTATATTTTACTGATTATATTTGTGTGATCATTTCCAGTCTCATCTTTTTCAACTTTAAGTGACATTTTTTTCTTTTTGATTGTTTTGTCTTTTGCCGTATATTCAGTGCACAATTGTGTAACTATATCTCTTACTGTTGCAGAAAAATATTCTTTTTTTTCGCTAGTCATATGTGCAAATCTGCTCATCGTCATCAAGTATTTAGCAAAATCTGAAAAAAATGCAAAAAAATGTTTTAATTCCGTAATTATTGATTGAATTTATTAGATAAAAAATATCATACCGCAAACTGCGTTCATTTTTGTTGAATCCAATTTCTTTTTGGGGATTATTTTTCCGTTTTCGTCTTTTGATCGAGATAAACCAGTAGGTGAACTTTCTTTCAAAGTCTTAGGCCCAAATAATCTTAAACATAATGCACGAATCATCTTTCCAGCTGACGATTTGTTTACAATGTCTTCATAGTCTTCATTTGAAATATAAAATGAGCGTCCAACATGTCGCTACAAATCAAAATAAATAATAGGAAAAGAAATAATAAATCAACTGGGACGATTACTATGAATACGATAAAACTATGTTAACTCACATTTTTATTTAGCAGATCTTGGTACCCCACAGGTCTATGTTGACCATCCGATAATGCCGTCGCAACATTTCGTTGCATATAATTTTGCAAATCATCTGCAAGAGTGTATTAAAACTGTGATCAATAGAAATAATACAAAATACATATTAAGGGCTTAGATACATAGCCTGCCAAATTCATTTTAAATATATAATTAAAAAGAATGAAATATATTTATTTTATATTATAGTGCTAAAGATTAATTATCTTTAAATTTTTTTAGTTAAGAGGAAGGAAAAATGCTTTTTAAAAAGTTGTGCGGTGTTCTTTATGAATGAGAGAAAATTTCTGCATTTTTAAGAACTGTTTTTTATTCCTTCATTGGCTTAAATACCTTGAACAAACTTCTTTTTGTCGCCTATTGAAACAATCGAGTTTATTCAAGTTATTCAAGCCACTGAAGGAATAAAAAACAGTTCTCAAAAATTTTATCCCACTCATAAAAAACACCGCGTAACTTTTAAAGACAAGAATTAAATTATATTATAAATATTATTTAATAAGTCTCTAATTCCGTGATAACGGCACTTGTTCATCCTGTTAACAAATATTATTTTAATAAAATAAGGAAAATATTTTAATGTTTTTTCTCGTGCAATAAAATAGTATTCTGTATTGGAAAAAAATGAGTTTTATATTTGCAACCCTTTAGGCTGTCAATATAAAACTTACTTTCTTCTCGTTAAGTAATATTATATTTTAATTAAATTTTAAATTAAATTCACAATTTAAAAGTCATATCACTTGAAGAATTTTTTCTAAATATAAACTAATTTCAAACGTTTTGCCACCTTGGGCAACGATAGGTACTTTTTTTAACTGTAATTAACAGAAATATTTACCGTACAATTTGACAATTGAATTTCAACATAGAGTTTAATAATAACTCGTCTTATATATGGCGTGTCAAAAATAAACATAAACAAATAAGAAAATTTTGAATTTATTCAAGAAAAATTTTTTACATAAAAAAAATCAGTTACGTACTGTTGAATCTCAATTTGAGGTACAATACTTTTATCGTTAAAGGCCTTTTGAAATAAGTTTATATTTAGAAATAATATAATATTGTCACTCAATATGATTTCAAATGTCTATGAATATGGTGAGTTTTGCATTTGAATTCTTAAATTCTTGTTAATATCTTGAAGTCTTATCAAAAGTCGAACCTCGTAAACCTTGGACCACGTCAACGCAGTCTTTTTTCAGTGATAAATCTCCTCTTATGAAATCTTGGATGATGTGACCATTATCAGTATTTATTTGTCTTTCTTTTTCGACAGCTTTCCGCAAATTCGAGTTTTCGTCACGAAACACTGCAATTTTTTTTCGTAATACTTCTTTTCTTCTTTTGAAATTTTGAGTTGCTTGTTCAAATCAGCAATGATTGGATAACACTAAAACAGAATAATGGTTTTGATGTCATTAATAAAGTCATTATCAATTTATACATATAAAAATCCTATTATGAATTTATTGAATAAGTAATGAGAGAAAAATTCAATATAGAATTATTTTAAACCTTTTTACATTTTCGTATTGAATAATTGTCATCGTTTTCACTGTCCTCTGGATCACTATTATGAGGCCTTTTCTTAGTAGAAAACGTGACATGTTCCTCTTTTTGTTCGTCAAATTGGTATGGGTCTGCAATTACAAAGTTGCTCGGACTGATTTTTACAAGCGGTGAATCTTTATGAAATATCACATCACTTATCATTTTAAGGCTTGAAGTGTTCCTTCTTATGTTCACATTATCATTCTGAGACTTGTCCTGTTAATAATATAAATCAATACACTTCATACAAATTGAGAAAACTTCATAAAATAAATTATTAGCATCAAGTAAAAGTGTAAATAAACGCATATTAGTTAATAAATTTTATAATGTATTTTTTGTTGAAGATTGGCCACACAACACAATTAATTTTAGGAATTGCAAACAAAGCAATTAATAAGCAAAACTACAAACATTTAAACTCTTTATAACGGTCTAAATGTCTTATCCAAATTTAATATTAAATGCAAAGAATGGAAAATAGAAAGTAAATCGAAAAAAGTAAACTTTTTTTTAATCTAAAAATAGCACAAATAAAAATAATTATGCTGCAAAGTATTAATACATAAAATAAAATATGAAAAAGAAAAGAAAAATGAAACTAAAACTCAGATTAGATAATTTTAACTCCAACTTGGAAAATAAAATTAATTTCATTAAATGAATAAAAGTTTAATGAATTCTTTTATTTAAATATAATTTAACTTAAAGAAAAGTATCATTTTGTCGAGAACGTCTCAAAATTTCTCGAAATTCAATGCGTTTCGAGATATTCCCCCGCAAAATGGGTTAAATAATAATGTTGTAATATGATAAATTTAATTCCATCTAAAACAAATTTATTGTCTTAAAAATAATTAAATGAAAATTGTGTAAGATATAATAGATGCAATTTTAAAAAAGAAATTAAATTTTAAGGAAGAAAAAAAATGTAGTGAAAGAAAGGTTTTAAAAACTATTTAAATGCAATTAGACATAAATTTGACAAAAATAAATTATAACTCTCAAAGCTGTAAGGTGAATACAGAAGGATAACACCGAGTTGATAAGAACAATACATTTTTCATAACATGTGCACCAAAATCATGCACTTTTGAGTTTATTTTGGAAGCGGAATGAATTTCTTTTTCGGTCCGAATTAAAATCTTTTGTTTTTTTTCTCCTAGAACTATTTTTTATTTTTTCTACTACCAAAAAATGATAAAAAAAGAAAAAAAATTGTACTGTAGTTTTGTACGCTACCACCACTCGATTTGGTGCACTTTTTATAAAATTAATATTGAAGTTTACATGTAAAGACGAAAATACTGACTTGTACGTTTTCTTACCGCTGGATTCTAAGATTGTATTAATAGTAAGGTAAGCAAGTTTAAAGCGATCAGCCAGCGATGGATAGAAAGCAGTGAGATAGTATGCTAACATAAAAAAAGTAAAGAGACTACAGCGCATAGATATATTTGCATTTAGTGTAGTATCAGAGTATATGAAATCTTCTTGAACTTGCACGAAGTAACTGTCCTCGTGATCTCGAAAAAGTTCGATCTGCTGATTGCTCCCTCTTTTTTCTGTGTGTGCAGCTTAAACGTAAACATTTGCTTTAATAAAGCAAAGAAAAAAAGAAGAAGGTATATGTATAAGCTAAAATGTGTGAAAAACAATAATTATAAGTTTTAAGCAAAATGCATATAAATATACCATACACAGAGTTAACTAAAATGAGCACTAAAATAAATTGTTAAGAAGAATATCAAAAATTATATAAAATAATGATATATATATAAATATAAATAAAATAACGTGGTAAATTAAACAAAATTCATTTAACAGACTTTTTTGGAAGTGTGAATGTTGTTTTTAAATATTCTTTCGGTTTCCCAATTATCTTTATTTCTTCCGGCATAATTATATCTAATAATTTATCATCGAAATTTTTAATATTTAAATCTTTAAAACTGTTATTTAAAACTTCTTCAGTTGTATCTATTTGTAAACTGACTTTTATTCCTTGTCTCCAATACTTTTCAAGATCTTTCAATAGTTCAACTTTTTCATCATATTTATCACCACATGAATTACTTACATGTGATATTATGTCATTCATAATTGATTGGATTTGCCTTCTTTTCTTAGGTACACTTATTATTGGAGTTTTGTTTTCTTTCAATTGATTGATTGTTACAGGTTTTGGTGAATAATTCTCTGAACAACTCTGTGATTTTTTTCTAAGATTTCTAAATAATCTTTGATTTGTAATTACATAAGATAATTTCCATCTTTCATCGCAGAGTTCTTCTGAAAACTTTGAAAGTTTTTTAAAGCATCTAAACTCAAAAATATGAGAACACGGTAAAATATAAGAAGTAAAAAATGAACAAGTACAAGCTGTGATTGTAACAGTAATTTTTTCATCTTTCTCTATAAATTGATAAACATCTTCAGATTGATTAATAATTTCAGGTATATGAAATGATTTATGATTTTGTAGCTGTTGTTGTACTAAATCGAAACCTTTATCTGTTAAAATAGCTTTATACTGTTGTTCAATCGCATCTAAATTTAAATTCACAGGATCTTTTAAAAATGATTTTGAAACTTTATAATCAGTTTCATAATTGTAAGACTGAAGCCATTTAAAAAGTAAGTGAATAAAATCGATCAAAGTAGAATTTTTTTTTATCACTGACTTCAGTTTAGCATTAATCGATTCCAAATTGTTATTTGTACAATCACCTAAATTACCTTGACACATACAATATTTCACCCATTCTTCCTTGACGTTGTGCCAATTATTGTCAAAGTAATTTTTCAATTTTTCTGGCGCTTTATTGGAAAATTTGAAATAATGTTGCTCGTATTCTGTTGCACACTCGCTATAAACCATATCTTGTAATATGGTTCGTATTTCAGTTTGATCATCTTTAGATAATTGAATATTAACCTGATCAAAAACATGTCTAACAATTTTTAGTACATGAAATCTGCAAATATAAACTGGTACCCCTGGAAATATTTCTTTAATCAAATGTCTTTGCAAAAGATCCTTATCAGTTATAAAGCATTTTAAATTATTCAATAATTCTGTATTAACATTTTTAAAAGTTTCCAGTAACCACCGAAACACTTCTTCTTGTTCACTTGCGATTAAAGCAAATCCTGCTATTTCGGTTCGTTTATTTGAGTCACTTACAACAAAAATCATTAAAGTTAGGCCATTAATTAAAAGCTTATATGTGCCATCGAGATGTACCTTGTGAGAATACTTGTTTGCTGAATTAATTATGTCATCGGTAGTGAAATATAAACCTTTAAAATCATTTGTCTCTTCATTGTATGCTACATTGACGATTGCTCCTGTAATAAAGAACGTAAGTATAAATAATATAATTATATAATATAATTACAATGAATGTAAAAAAAATTTAATCTGCTAAATAAATCTGTGATATTAAGAAAAAACAGAATAACTCCATTTTATTAAGTTTTAATAAAATCGCCTTTAAAATTTGAAATTTACATTGAAAATATGGGAATTTTATGTCTATTTTGACTTGTTAATTTTAAGATATACTTGATTTCGTCAAAATTTTTGACGCAAGTGAACATATACATAAAAATATGAAAAATTGAAGTTAACCAGCTATTCCTTATCACCACAGAAATTTTGTTTAAACATTAATCTAAATGGCATAAAAAATGAAATAATAATTTATTAAGCTACCATATTTTTCTGTCAATATTTTAACCGCTTCTTCTAAACTGTTTGATTTGCCTTCTTTTTTCAATTTTGCTTGTCTATTATGAATATCTTTCAACGTTGAAAACGAACCATTGTCATGTAATTTGGTCTGAATTAGCTTTTTATTTCCACCTATAGCGAGAAATTCGTCAACTTTTTTTTGAAGTGGTTCAGAAGGTCGTCGAACTTTAGGTAGCATGTGATATAAACTCTAAAAATAGTAATAAATTGTATTTGATATCTTTATAGTTTATTGATATAAAAAGACGTATTAAATTATATAAATACTACAATTAGAATATATAATTATATAAATTAAATTGTTATAATATATATTTAAAGTATTATCATACAAACCTCTGTATAAGGATGATTATCGTGTTCTAAGATTGCTTTACTGATAGACAAAATATAATTTTCAGAATCTTTTTTCTTTTTTGTTACAATTTCAATTAATGCACCGCATTCTTTTTTAAAAGTTCTGAAAAATAATTGTTATAAATATTTAATTTAATTTTATGTAATTATTAATGCAATAAATTTGGTTATCAAACATCTTTATATAACGAAAAAAGTTTTAATAAAAAAATTATTTTCAATTTCAATTTAAAATTAAAAAAAGGAACTAATGAACTTATTCAATGAAATAAATTTATAGACTATATTCAATGAAATAAGTGTATAGACTTTTTTTGCTTCACAATAACTAAAAGAATATCTAATAAAAATTTGTAAAAAATGTATCTACAAAATTTGATTCTAAATTTTGTTTCAAGAAATAGCACAGTGTATTAACATTATTAACAGAAAAATTAATTTCGAAGACAATAATAAAGCAAAAAAAACATTAAGTTTTAAAGTAATATATAAAATAAGTTATTGTTATTAAGATGTGTGTAGATATGTTTGTATATTAAGATTATTAAAATTGTTTTAATTAAACGCTAATTTTTCTGTTTTGAATTATTAATAAAATGTACAAAACATTTCGTTTTCCTGTACATTTGGACTCTCTTTTTGGACCAAATATACATTTATACAAACATCTTTGGTATACAAATTTCTTACAGATATCTCCGTCACACTTCTTCAAAAAGTAGCTTTGATAAATTGAAAACAACTGTTTCTTTTCATTCTGATATTTTTCAAGGTATAAATTAAATTCTTGAAATGAAGAAAAAGTTTGTCCAATTTTGAAATTACTTTTTGTTGCCATCTGAAAAAGTGAACATACATATAATTAATACGTATAAACAATAATTAAATTATTAATATACAATAAATAAAATAGCCTAATAGTTCAATTAACTAATAATTTATAATTTTTTAGATACTTAAAAAAATAAATATTTCACATGTTAAAAAGAAAAATAATTTAAATTAATTTAATAATATATTTACAAAATGTGAAAAGAAATGTTTATTTTAGTTTGCAAATAACCCTTTACTTTTATTCATTTATTGATTAATATTATTCTTATTTACCTTAATTACGAATACTAGCTTCTTTTGTTTATATTGCCAGTGGCGCTGCTAAAACGAACTAAACAACAATTACTTGAAGTTCACGTGCATTGTTTCAGCGCGTCTCGACTCGTATGTTTTGATTCGTCAGTTTTGTTTACAGTGTGATTAGTTTTTGTCACAGAGTTTTTCAGGAGTTTTACTAAGTTATAGAATATAGTGTTTGTGTTTTTTATTGAACTTTTTAACGTACGAAAGATTGCATTTTAAAAGTATACATAATTTATACAACTAATTATTATATTTACATTTTCAAAATGTAAACAAAACTATTATAAATACTGGATTAAAAAATGAAGCCAAAAATTTAACATTCAGATTAAAAAAAACGATTTTTTTCTGAATAAGATTTTAAGTCATATTTGCAATTTTGAAATTATAAAGTACAAACGAAGCACAAATTGTAATTTAATTATAAATTACGTCCTAAACAAATAATTTCTTGACTTATTTAGTTAATTAACTTGATTATTTTAATTTCTGATGTATCTTAACATTTCAAACATAAAAAAATCATCAGAATCTTATACCAGAATTTATCCAAATAAAATCTTTAAATAATTTTATAACTTTTTTAAAAAAATAATTTTAAGAATTATAAAAAAATTCATAAACTTAATTTTAGATTATGGTTCCTAAAATATTCGCAGATCAAGTATTTGCTGATTATAATATATTAAAGAAAGCAATCGAACTCCACGAAATTGAAAACAAAGTTAATCTTAAATTCAAAAGCAATCGACTTTTAAAGAATGCTGACATTGCAGCAGGATATAATCCCAGAATTTTATATAAAGAATTGATATATGGATGTGTTTATTATAAAAAAAAAGACTTCTCAGAGGTATTATTATTGATAATATTATACTAATATACTTAATTTTACATGCTATACTTGAAATAAAAAATAATTTTTTTAGTAACGACACTGGTTGCCCTCATCAAATAAGTTTGTATCCAACTAAATGCAAACAAATGCTAAAAGTCAAAAAAGTTATAGAAGTACATGGCAAACACGACAAAGAAAATATAAATGCTTCAAAGTGTTTTTCAAGTTCAGCTTGCAAGGTACAACAGTTAATTTATAATATTTCTTATAAAATGCACATTAGTGAGTAAATATTAAAAGTATGTATTAATGTATTAAATATTTCAATAGAAAAATAAATATAAGCAGCCCATAGTACCTGCTGAAACCATTCCTAAAGAGACAAAAACGGCTGTAGCACATCTATTTACGAAACCCGATGATGCTAAATTAGATAATGTGAAATCCTTCTCATCAGATGAGCTTATAGATAGTGACCAAGTGTGTGATACAAGACCTTCTTTGTCGGAATTTTCCAGCTTAGCTTGTAAGGTAAAAGTCATTTGATTAATAAAAAAAATCGTATATATTATCGTATCGTATTTAATTTTTAAAAAAATCGTATATAACAAAATATGAATTTATATTAATTTATCAAGTTGTATTAAATTTTTATAGGAAAATGAACGTGAGCAGCTTATTATACCTGATGAAACTAATTCCAATGAGATTCAACAAACTGAAACAAAGCAGTTTATTAAACCTGATGACGCTAATTTAGAGGATATAACTTATTCATCAAAACAGTTTAGAAAAAGTCAACAAATGGAGCTAATTGAAGCTAATTTGTTGGATTTGACTTTTGAGGTACAATTATTTTTCCTCGATTTATTTTAAACACTATTATAAAATCAATTTTGTGATTATATTAACTTATTTCAATAATTTATATGTTAGAAGATATATTTAACAATAAAAATAACATTATATCTTTTTTATTTATTAAATAATGCTTGTTACAGGAAAGTAATGAGCAGTTCATGGATGTTATACAGGTTGGTGAAAATACAGCAGAAACTAATGGAGAAGATATTAATTCAAAAGTAAATATTTTTTTCATTATTATTCAGCTATATTTGTATTTGCAAATTTAAATATTTTTTATGTATGTTTTTCTTTATTTTTAGAAAGAAACAGAGCACATGAACAAGGAGACAAATTTTACGCTTCAAGAAGAGTTGTCGACTTCAATTCCTAAGGTAAAATTTTATGTGTATCAATGAATGTTTACTCTTTTGTGGTATATATATTTTACGTTTTATTTTATTTATTTATTTTAGGTTGAAGAAAAACAAGAAACTATAATTTCCAGCCTGTTGCCTGAAAAAGTACAAACTGAAAGAGTCTTAATACTTCAAGAATCATATATACAGTGAGCAGCAAAAGTATGGAAACCGATAACTTTTTTTCAAAGTTCTATAATTTACAACAGATTCTATGTAATAAGTTAATTCAAAATATTTTTTATCAATTCTTTATGACTTTAAAAATA
>JABFPM010004204.1:0-10787 GCA_022817325.1 Idris sp. 1 HC-2018 | reverse complement strand
TTTAAATGAAAATTGATTTTGGAATTTTTTTTTTTTTTTTTTTTGATAATAGTAAATTTAACAAATCTATTATATATGATACTCTCATAAAATTTATCTTTAAAAAAGAAATTAAAAAAAACCCTTTGTTTCAATTTCACAAAAAAAGTGAACTTATTCACCTTAAAAAGGTAAAAAGAACGAGTAACTATCTAAACTTATCCAAACTTTACAAAAAAAGAATGTGAAATCTGAAATTTTAGAATTTATCAATATTAAATAAATTTGTTTTGAAAATTAGACTTAAAATAAAAAAATTTATTTCACAAGAAACTTATATGAAAAGTTTTTTTTACCACCATTATTTTTAGAAAACCACACAAAAGTCTGGGCGCCTTTTCTCAAGGTTTCTTCAATTCTAAAATTTTTTAAATATTAATAAGCAACATTGGTTTGCACTGAAACTTTCCTAGGCTCAATATATGATTTCACATTCTTTTTTTACGAAGTTGAAACAAGGGTTTTGTTTTAATTTATGTTTTAAAGATAAATTTTGTGAAAGTATCATATATAATAGATTTGTTAAAGAATTTGTTATAAGATGATATATTAAAGTAAATTAATAATTCGCTGAATGTGGTCTATGACAATTGTCCTTACAATATTTTCACATAGTTGCATCACCCTCACTAGCAATTAATATCGTCTATTAGGATCCTTCATTTTCAGAAGACCTTAACAGCGCTAAATCTTCTTCCATGACTATGAAAACTTTGCATTCGATAATGCGAGTAATAATTGAATTCCTTTGTGGGAGTATTCGACTTCAAAAGCAATGGCTTTACTCTCTGTAAAATTAAAAATCTCAATATTTAACTTCTACTTTTATACAGTTTGCTGCAACAGATATGTGAAGCACCTTTATAATGACTGAGGTTAACCTAAAAAATCCAACTTTTATTTTTCCTTTATCTAAAGCCTTAATCGCAATTTCCACGAGAATAAAACTACGTTTTTCGTTCAAACTTTTAGATCTTTTTAAACTCTCTTAACGAAGTCCTGGATAACTTTGCAGAAATTTATATTTTCTGTCACTTCGTCAACGTCTCTCAATTCCAGTACTATGGTGTCTGCGTTAGCATCAATAAGTGTCTCTGGCAGGAGCTAAGTGCTATACGGATGAGTTCATAATGAAAAGTACTACTCCCAATCAGAAAAGTCGGTGATCAACCAGACTTAACAAATGAGCCAGGCTTGGCCGAACATTGGCGAACAATGGTTGGCGTTTGGCATTGGCCCAACGTTGAAGTAACAATTGGCAAAGTACTGGCCCAAGACTGGCTCAACGGTAAGATATATTTTGTCAATTTCAAGGACCGGGCCAACCTTGGTACAACACAGAAAGCCAACGGTTGATGTCAGTACTGGCCCACTACAGAAACGGCTGTTCGTAAATCGTTGGCACAATGTCGATTATAAATTGACTAAAAGAATAAATCTTACCGTATTATGGCTAAACTGAAAGTTGGTGTTTGAATATTCGAGACACGGGGGAAAAAACCGTGAATCTTGCGTAATTATCTCTTGAAATTAGGAAAAAAAAACAAAAACACCCCTTTATAACATAACTTTTTGTAACGTAATGGTTTCAGAAGTTATTTTCTAACATTTTACGAAGTAAAACTAATATTTGTATCAAGCAGCTAGAAAAAACAAAATTAGAGGAGAGGGGGAAAATTTCCCAAGGAAGAAAAATAACCACTAGGCAGAAAAAAAGCATCTGAGTATTTTACGTGTACGTGTGATGAAAATTTACTAATTAAATTCATTAATATAGCTCTGAAAATGTCTAGAACTTGTTCATTTTTACCGTACGATTTCTCTTTCTTACTGACTTCGCCTTTAAGTGGGAGAAACCGTGCATCCAGGGAATGAGTTTAACTTAAGAATAATTTATTATACAGAATTTTTTAAAAATAATATCCATTTTATATAATCACAATTATTCATGCAGTAGTAATTTAAACAATTGAAATTATAAAATGAATAATCAAGCTCTTATAAAACCTTAAAAATAAAATAAATTAATTAATACAATCTTTTTCATTTTAAATAAAGAATAAAATTAACATTAAAATTAAGTAGGATTAAAAAATTTAATATAGAACTTCAAAAATATTTAGTAAGTAAGAAAGAAGTAAATGTTTAATTTGTTCATATCTATCGTTATAGTATATATTATTTAGTTGTAGCTTAAATGTTTGCAGATTTTCTTTTAGATAGGTATTAAATTGTTGATTTGAGACTGAATTCGTATTAAAATGCTAATACGAATAATTATTCTTGATAGAGCGTTGTATTGAAACAACAACTGACAAATAATTATTTAAGTGAACGAAGGAATTTTGAAGAACAATAGATCCATGGATATCATACTCTCTTATGGTTGGTCATAGTCCGACAAGAATAAAAAATATAGAATTTGTTGGAATGCTTTCTTTGTTTGATACTGACAAGTAAAATAACAAATTTACATTAGTGGAAGAATTTTAAAAACATTTTTTTAATAATTACTAAATTTCTAAACTATACTAACCTAAAAAATGTAAGCACTTTAGAAACTATTCTAATTTTGATATCGCATACCTTTAAATAAAGATGGTACATGTGTAATTTACAATTTCTACAGTGCATAAATGTTTTAAAAGTATAATTTTTTATTACTAAATAAAGATTATTCGTTAGCATCAAAAATCTATGTATTTGTGTAACTTGGATTTATCTAAATGATTCTTTGAAAAGTTATAGAATTATTGATTTAAAAAATACGCCTCCAGTCATCCATATTTTGGGATTGTTTTTGCAAAAAATATGTTCCACTGACTAAAAAACGGACAATGCAATTCTTGTACATTTTTTTAACGTTCTAAACGTAAGTTTTGTATCAATATTTCAAACGTAAGAATTGTCTTGTACATGTACAAGAATATTCATTCACGAAATGTTTTTATTCAAAATGTAAATATTAAATGATTTTAAATTTTTTATTTAATATTTACATTTCTAAAAGTGCAGCGTCAGGGTGAATCAACCTTTTTTCAAGTAGATCTAACCAGAATTTTAGGCCGGTTAAGGATTTTACTTGAAATTCAAGTTATAATTACCTGAATGGATTTTTAGTTACAGGTCACACAAATGAAAATGTAACAAATATATTATACAGTTGACACAAAATAATCGAGTTCAAGCTTAATTGATGTTTTTTGTACATGTATTATTTAAATTTTGACTCAGTTGATAATGATATATTCTTGTGAAAGGACCATTCAGAGAAATAATTGAAATTCAACAAAATTTTGCTGAACTATAGTCTTTTAAATTTTTTTCATTGAAGTAAAAAATTTAAATTTGGAAAATTGAATAAAGTTGATTTTGGATAATTGGTTCAGCTAGTGTTTATGCAATCACATCAGACAGGAGCTTATACCGAAAGCTAGTTATTCCTTTGGCTTCTCAAGTGGTGAAACTCACTTGATTAGGTTTATCTCCATTTGTTAACGAAATATATTGGCCGACTAAACGATCGATGCCAAATACATGCACAATGGCCTACGAAATTAAAAGCCACAGGCGTGTCTGAGGGATAAATTTTTCTTTCATTCGAAAATCGTTCGAATAAATAATTAGACTTGGGAAAGTCCAAAATAAAAACAAAAGAAAAAATTGCTACTTGATCCGGTGCTCGAAGCTATTCTAAATATGTTTCTTAATCAAAAGCGAACTGCTGCAAAGTGGTGAACACTGAATTAAGACACCTGACCTGATTTATTCGGCGATTACTTTTTCGCCCCGTTTCCCATGCGAATCCTTCGAAAAGCGATTCTTGACTTTGACGTGCAAATTTGTTATACGTAATTCGACGTTTAATTAAGTTCAAATTGGGTTAATGAATATGTTGTGACTTTAATTCCTCATTATTGAGAGTGTCGCAACGACGGAAACGGATTAAATGAAATTGACCGAAAATTAATATGATATTGACTATAATTTTTTTTTCTCGCAGCAATCAAATTGTAATTGCTCTGGACAAAAAAAAGTCTAAGAACGGAGTTTTTTTGTTTAATCCGTGTATTCCATTTTTCATGAGCATTCAAATTTCGATAATGTAATTACGGATGAATAATTGGTGTTTTAATCACTTGCATAGATCTCTGTGTCAATTCAATCTGATTCAGAATGTTGATCAAATAATCTAATAACGTTTTTTTAAAAAAAAATGTAAAATAAACGTCTACTCCATGAGAGAATGATATATCACAAATTAACCATTTATACAAGTTTTTTTTTTTCGTGAATGTTTTCTGTTTTGATCCGTCAATACTCTGATTTGAAATATGGCTTATTTTCTCAATTAAAATATTTAATAAGAATAATTTATTTTAACAAAATATATTTTATTTCTGAAAATGTAAATGCTTTTCATGTTTTTTATTAGAACATATAGATGTGAATTGATTGTAACATGAAACTAACAAATTTTGATCTAAGTGAAAATTTAATTTATAAACAAGAATTTAATATTGAAATAAATTAAAAAAATAAAATATATTTATTTTACAATGAAAATTGATGCACTTTCTACAACTTAATTTTTCAAAAAAAAAAAAAAAATTGAATTATATTTAAAATTAATAAAACAATTAACAAATAACAGTGCATAACCAATTTTTTACCAAATTAATTACAAGTTCTTTGAGAACATAAATTTGTTTGTTATAATTTCACAATCATTCATTAGAGTGATAATTCACACTGATTCTTATTACAATTATCATACAAGTGAAATCTGTGGATCTCGACTTATGTTTAATTTTATCTTCTGTTTGTTCTTGATAATCTTGTACAAATAGAAACCAGTTTTTTTTTCACGTCATAAACATTTAAGTAAGCATAAAATTGACATTGAGTTGAGAGTGTCACATTCTAGTGAAGCTTTTAATATCAACTTACTAAAAGAAATACATAAAAACGGAGATGAAATTTCTTTTCAAAGAGGCCAAATGTACCAAAATGATACATATATCAGATATGAGATTTAAATTTTAAGGCGAATAAAAATTGAAAATAAAATTCCATATTAATTCTTACCCATATAAAATTTACATTAATATCTTTTGCAATTAAGCTGCAGTGAATTTTAAACTTTGAAACAAAAATTCTTTTCTTTTTGTTAACATAAAAATGGATAATCTTTTCAGCTGACGTTTTAAATGAAATCTTCAATTTGTCATTGTCTCAGTATTTATGCGAGATATCTTTCTTTCATATCATTTTTATATGTTTTCATTACTTTTGTTTCGTTAGAACATCACTTTTACAACAAAAAGCAGTTAGTTTTTTTCTTGTTTGACAAATTGTTTTTGTAAAACGTTCATTTTTTTCTTTTTCTTAAACCACACTTGCACGCGTCAATCATAAAGCATTGAGCTTTTATTTTTGTATGCTAACTTAATTTCATAAACCCTAAAATTTATCTCTATATAAAATCTCGTCTGTATTTCTAACACTCGTATTACAAACTTTTTTTTATGTCCAGAGTAACAGATTTTAAGAGCGAAACTCATCTTTAATATTTATGTGCAATGTACACTTCACAAAGAAATTATTTCTACTTTCAGTCATCATAAATCACTTGAAAGCAATTTTGAAACCGAGAAATATTATTGTTTAATATAATACTCCAATAAGTGAAGGAAAAAAAAAAAAGCTTTAACATATAGGCAGAAAAGCTTTTTTTCCATTTTAACTATTTTTAAAAGAGTGTAAGAAAAAAAGTTGAAGATAAAATAGTATTTCGTTGAACTCATTGTACTGCTGTGAAAGCTTCAATTTTTTAGCGTGCAATTTTGTGAGACAAAAATTAGTTAGCCGAAATCACACGATCGGATACGAAAAGAAACCTTTGTGTTTTTTTTCCGAAACAATGCAGGGTTGGCATGATTTAAATCGCGATTTAAATCAAATGATTTTTTCAACGGATTATTTTTGTTAAGTTTTTTACAATTGTTGTAAAAAAAATTGTTTTGATTATAAATAATCTTTATCAAGATTTAACTGTATAAAGATGCAATTTTTTTCTCATTAGATTATTGAATTTTTTCAATATTATTATGTGCTGACGCAGTTAAATGGTCAAAGTTTACAACATCTAAACACGAAAAATTTAACGAATTGCAGAGTTTTTGTTAAATGAATTGTTAATTTAATTCTCTAACGTTTCAGCTAAAATTTTCCACCTTCTTCAAAATTAAAAATGTGCAAAGCGTTAGTGAATTAAATCAAGAGTTTTCAATTCTTTAAATCAACAAGCTTTTATTCAATATTTATTTAATAAAAAAACGATCAATAATTTAACTGTAAATATAAATTTGTCTATCTTTTATTTAAAATTTGTTTATAAATGTAATTAATAAAGTAGTTAATAATGTCTATGCATCTTGGAAGTAAACACATGGGGTTGTTTACTCGCCTTCGGTTCGGGTATCAACATAACACTACATAAATAGTCCCAGATGTTCACTCCCTCGATGCATAAAATAGCGTACAACACAACTGAGAACAGTTTTTTCTTGGAACAAACTGCTTTCTTTCTTGATGCAAAATATACTATTATAACTCATTATTTGTTCATTTCTTTAAAAAAGATATAAGACAACAAGTTTTGAAGCTTTTTGGTGTCCCAAGTTATTTCGAAGGTCAAATTAAATCAAGAAAATTCTTTTGATTTTGACTGATGAAGCTACAACAGTATAATGTGTTTTTATTATAGTTTATTCTTCAAAGATTAAAACAGATTTCAATTTTGATCGAAACACTTGACGAAGAAATCTTTCGAAAGGTGGGGCTTGGATTGCGAATTTTAACATTTTTTAGCACAACGATGCTCTAGCAGATCCAAATTTGTCTCGAAATTTAATAAATAAAAAAATCTAAATTAAATAAAATATGGATTTGTGTATTTTTGTAAAAAAATTGTGATTCTTCTAAACCCTATGAAACATAGACACAGAGTGTGTTTGGTGGCGACGAAAAAAAAGTTGTCACGTTTTAATTCGCGCGCACCACCGCAACTTGGCCGACTTTTTTAACTGGCCACTTTTGTACCGCGTGGATCAATGCCGAGAGCAAATCTGTTTTTAATTTTTACTTCGGACTTGATAATTGCGAGAGCTGAGCAAATGTTTGCGCAACACAAAAATCAACAGAGATAATTAATCAGTGGCAAAAGATGCTTTATATATTGTAAATGTATTGCCATGGAATAAAATGCACTTAATTGTGGTCTTGCGTCTGTGAATTCTTAATTTTTGCAATGAATCCCGGCGAGATGTTTACAACTTGCTTGGTTTCAAATTTCCACGAGAGATTTTCGCGTGGAATTAAAAACTGTGTTTGTCACGTTACGTGACAATGCAGTTCCCTCATGACTCGATAATTTTTTACTGTCACAATTTTTCTTACTATTCCTCAACATGAAATGCGGCTTTGTGAATCTTTAAGCATTATAATACATGCTTTAAACAATCTGTAGAAAGTAAAAGAAATCAAATGATTGAAGAGAAACTGATTTCACTTTTTTGTTCTTTTTAATGAAAAGAATTTTTTTTGTAAACTAAAACAAATTTAGATATTTTTATAATATTGAAAAAGTATTAGCAGTTATAAAATTTTAATTACAACATGAATTTATATCAAACTTGCTTTGAGTACTAAATTTTCCAGACTTCACTTTTGATAGTGCGCTGGGCACATATAAAACGTAATTTCAATAATCACAATTTTGATTTAACTAAGCTTATTTAGATGTAAAGTAATTTAAAGAGAGAAAGAAAGAAAGAAAGAAAGAAAGAGATAGAGAGACTGAAATATAATTTTAACTATTAAAATTTCATTCTAAAGAAACATTCTATGTATCTTAATCTTCTATGTAATTTAAAATAAATTAATTTATTAACTAATTACATTAAATTATAAATAAATTATCTGTCAATTCAATTTAATATAAGCTAAATAATAAATTTTGTTAAACCTATTGATTATTGTCAGTAAATGTATTTTACAAATAGTTACACTGTAAATTAAAAAAAATTATTCTATTGAGGTTGGAAGTATTTATAGTGAAAATTGCAATATTTTTGCCTTTTTCGTGGTCTCTAAAAATACAATAACTCGAGTTTATAATAAAGTGTATTATCAATTGAAAAGCAATAAACTGATAGTTTTAATCAATTTTTCTTAATAAATACAATTTAGATAGAATCACATTTTTTGTTCTTTTTGGAATTCAATTGTTTTTCAAATTTAAAATAACAATAGACTTGCAAATTGAAAACTCTTCATTTTTGCTGTATAAAAAGTTACTTTTCGTTATGAAAAGTTGATTAAATAAATGAAAATAAATTAATTAAAAATGCACGAGAACATTTTGGCTGTAACTTGTTTTTGATAGTCGTGACAGCTTTGACATTGCCTGTTTGTCAATCAAATTTAAATTCATAACACGGACATTACTTTGTCAATTAATATGTAAAATTGAAGTGTGTAATATGATTTGAATAGAGTTCAGAGCCATACAAAACTGAACGAAGATAAATTAATTAACCCGACGATTCATATTCATCAGAATTACTGTACCGTGTTTTGCAAATTGTTTATACTTAATTTTGCGAAATTTGCGCCAGGTTGCTCCGAATTGCCGTGTGTTAAATGAATTTTGACGTTTCAGCTTTATCGATGACTTTTTCATTTTCAATATTTATATGTATATATATATATAGATTTTGTAGCTGCAGTAAAGTTAATTGTAGTCAAAGTTTGGATGTAACTATTCGCTCGTTTTCGGCTAAATGAAGATAAATTTGAGAAAGTTTATTTAACACATTGATAATAATAATTACAGATATAGGTGCTTGTTACATTATGCCACTAAATTACAATTCTCCTCTGAGATGTTAATAAATGAGCCCGACATGTCCAACTAAGTAAATTACTATTTCTTGGATTAAATATGTTTGCAATTGATCGGCTTTCTTTACATCTTGTCTTGTCGCGTGAAATTCAACAATTTCGGACAAATTTTTCTCTCTTTTTTAAAAGCTTGAAAGACGGAAAAAGGAACGGTAAATCGGAAATGCTGAGAACTTATGTGAACGACTTTAGAAATGTCGAACAACTTTACAGCTTTGAAAAATATTAAATTTCAGGAAAATTTAAACATTTTAATTTAAACGGAAGAAAACTGAAAAAATAAGACTTTATTGTTTTATGAAATGATTTTCCTGTTTTTTCTCCTTTACCAAAGCAAAAAAAAAAGTTTATTTTAAAACTTGTACAATATTAAGAATCACACTGCATATTTTGTTTACACCAGAATAAAAAGATTATGGAAACGATAAAGAGTGCTTTTCCAGGGCAGAGAGTTTCTTCCAGGGCAGTCTCATACGTAAATTTACACGAAAGTGAAACTCGGTAATTAAGTAATATTCGAAAATTTAAGTAAATTACACATATACATATACTGTCCGTGCTTATATTGATTAATTCATTAAATATCTTTAATTTATTTGCGGTTATAACGCGCTATGAATTTAATCATGCGAATATTAATCATGTCGAATTAATTGAAGAACTCACATAAATCTTTGTGTAAATGTTAAATTGATCGCCTGACTTGTTCTCGCGGGAATTTTTGAATACAAAAAAATAAATAAAGCTGAACTAAAATTTATTTGTGATCAAAATGAAAACAAGATTTATACAGACGTCTAGTTAAACTAATTGGAGTAAGCTTCAAAACCTTAATAAAGAAAAAAAATTGTTAAATAAAAAAGATGAAAATAAATTTTGCTGAAAAAACTAAAATTTCGTCTCGTTTTATTTTCGATTAAATTTGCGTGTAAAATATCATTAACATGTATCTGTTATAAAATAATACAATTTCTTTATCTTCTCAATTCTTTTAATTTGCATGACTAAATCGAGTATGCACAAAAGCTGCATTAAATTTCTCACGCTCGCGTATCTATATGCACATGCATATATCGTTTTAAAGCTTTACTTTTACCTCTATGTAGACTTCATTAATATAAAGTGAAATGTCGACGTTTTTTAATTAACAATTTATCTTGATAAGTTCATGATTATATAAAATAATGAAAATATAGCTTGCTTATCATAACTATAAAAATTTTAATAAAGCTAGTTTAGCTAAAAAAATAGTTTATTCCGTACGTTTCTTATATCTGTCTGAAAAACGTAATATTAATATTACAACTATTGCATAAAATCTATCTTTAAATTTATGCTCTTATAACTAATATTACACTTGTCTGTAGTACATTTTACTGAATATTCCAAGTTCAAATTATCCGCACTTTAATCACGTGATGAGCATGTTTGCATTAATCTAATAACCCGTTAGTATTTCAAGTTGTTTATTTTTCATTTGCAATAAAATTGAGTTTTCAATTCATACAGATGTTCTTTATAAAAAATTAATAGATATGACTTTTGGAAAATTTAAAAAAACTGTTACTTATGTTAATAATTCAAGTTGTATAAGAAATTATTGTTTGCGATATTTTAATGCAAACAAATTTTCTTTAATTCAATCTTTCTAACTATTGATTTTTGTTAAAATTTTCAAAGGTCATCTCTATTCATTTTTACAGAGAACATTTGTATTAATTGAAAACTCTATTTTATTGCAAATCAAAAAAACTGCAGGTCAAACATGATTGACAACAATA
>JABFPM010004203.1:0-13023 GCA_022817325.1 Idris sp. 1 HC-2018 | reverse complement strand
GGCGCGCGTTTGTGTCGGTCGATTTCATTTTCAAACTCTTGTAACTTGATCTCAAAGTAAATGAATATCTCGACGCACTTTCCATCTTTATGAAACATCATCTGTAAAATAAATTTCAGTTTGTAGCCTACTCTTATAGTATTTGATAAGATGAACTCCCCAATAAAACTTTTCAAATTAATTTTTCTAACAATTTTCATTATTTTTAATTCTTCTTACAAATTAATTCTTATTTCTCGAAACTTTTTTTATAAGAGCACATCTAGGCGTTTCTTACTTGAAAAAAATTGCCCATACAAATTGCAATTGGCTATTGAACTTCATAAATTATGAATTGTAAATTATAATTGTGCAAGGCAATTTGCAATTATAATCTGCAGATTGGAATTCATAATTCAAAAGATGTAAATTTTAAACAGAATTTTTAAACTTATAATCTTTCAATCCAATTTTTCACGATGTGCAATTAAAAAAAAAGACGAACCATTATTGATCATAGATTTTTTTCGATTAAATTTCAAGAATATTGTTATCAAAAAATGCAGTTTATTTTGCTGAATTCTAAAGCTTAGTTTACTTGTGGATTAACTTTCAAGCGATCTTCAGGGACCATTTCGTAAGTAATTCATATTTTTTCTTTCCTTCATCTCAATTCATTGGATCAATTCGAGCTAACCTTGAGCCCATTTGAATAAATAGCCGAAAGAAGTTTTCGATGGTGGCGCGCGATATGAGTAATCGGAGTTGATTATTTAGCAATTCGCGGAGCGGAATACTTTCGCTCAGTCAGCATTTTGAGCTTATATATGTGCGGCGGCTCAGCGCAATCCACCCCTTGACACTGATCCCATCCCTCATCTTGGTATACCAGTTTCTCTGCACTCTCCTCGTCTTACTTTAAATTGGATTCATACGCGGAAAACCACCGGTAAGGCAAATTACTTCGAGGCTCGCTGAGTCTAAAATTATGTATACGTGTGTTAGTGGCATATATTTTCACATTCTGTTTTTTTCTGTATTGTGCTGCAAGAAGCAGGTTTTCTTTTATAAAAAATAATAATGTTTATATACGAAATAAAATACAAAAAGAAAAAATATTTTGTCCAACTCAATATCGGTCAAACTCAAACATCAACTTGACTTTCATGAATAGTCTGAAGAGAATTTATGACAAATGATTCGTATTTAAAGAGATGTACCAAGCTAACAGAGAGGAAAAGTAGGCCACGTTATATCAAAGCGCACATGCTTTGTTGTCGATTTGTTCTCTTTTATTGTTGTCTTCTGTCTGCGTACTTAAAATTGGCTGATAAATTGAAAAATGCGGATTTTCAGTAATGTTCATAAATAGCTTTTAGAAGAGATTATCAAAAGTGATTCACGTTTTGGATTCAATTTGAATTTCTAATTAACTAAAAGCGAATTCGAAATGCGTATGCAAATAACTGACTTTAAGACTTGAGTTAAAACGTCTTACAAGTGTTATTACACGTTTGAAATTACAAGTAAAAAGTCTTTGACAGCCGAAGAAACTGAAATTGGTTTTCGACACAACTCCTCTTGGAATATTACTTCCAAGTTAATTTTACATGTTGATTAATTTTTTAACTAAAACTAATAAAAAATGTTTGATTATTCAATCATAAATTTTTAATTTTATATCCACGAAATAGAATCAATTATTAGTCAGACTTGTGAGTTTAAGAAAATTTCCAAGATTCCAACTTAAAATTATAATAATCAAAATGAAGCAAAAAAAACGACACTATTGCAAACAAATTTAGTTTCGCAGCAGATCAAGTCGTACTCTATATTGAGAAGACCTTTGTAATAACCAAAGTTGAGATGAAGGGTGGCTCAAGATTCTGCGGCAGAATTATCTCAAGGCAAAATAATAAAGTGTACCCAATGGTGGGGAACTGTTATCCCGTGGGAATGGTTGTCGTGCACTTTGCCACGCCATAGTTGTGAGATCTCGGCCGACCCTAACACGGCGTTGTAGTCATTTCTGTACAAGTCTCTGGAATCCGACCTAACACTTACTATAATTTACTGGTCGGTGCACGAAACTATTGTGTAAGCTCTCGGCGGAGCTCGGGACGTTTTCGTCGTTATGCGAGCCACTGTGCATAACCGAGAGATTTTCTGTTATGCAAATTTATTCCGCTGCGAGAAAATAATTTTGAATAAATTATTTCACTGACAACGTGAACTCGGTAATTTCGGAGGTGTCTTTATTTTGTTGGGATTTGTTGAATAATTGCTACGAGTTTGATCATTTGGATTTAAATTGTTGTGTATAACTTAGAGCATGAATTAGACAGGTTAGCAAATTTTGCAGGTGAACTTGACGAAGCCAAGTTGCATTTATATTGAATACCACTGGGATCAGATATTATTGAACAATTGTCACAAATTGATATAGATTAGCTTTTCGCTTTAATTTGAAATAACAACTTTATTGTTTTTCTTTTTTTGTTTCTTATTAGTTAAAGTAATAAGTAATTGGGTTTATGATTGGTCAATTAATAGAGTTGTAGACAATTTTGGAAGCAATGATGTTTTTTGTTATTAAATATATATAACAGTTTATGAATACTAAATAATATTCTATGAAGACAATCAAATGATCATTACTAGTTAGACAGAGTAACAGAATATCAGTACAATATGCTAATATTAGTGTATTAACATAATTATGTTAGATCTAATCATTCTCTTTGTATACAATTTATTTTGTGTGTTATTTAATGCGAGATTATAATAAAACTATGATTTAACAGACAAAATTGATAAAAATAATCCAGTTTTAATCAAAAAATAAAATTGGTAATTAGGAATATCAAACATGAAGCAATTTTAAAAAATTTCTTTTGATTAACTAAAAGAAGTAAATAATGAACTTTTGAAAAAAATCAGTATCAAAGCGTGTTGTCATTGTGTAAAAGTTTGCCGTAGTACGAAATTTTTAAATTAACATTTTTTCGTGAGCTGCGTTCTAGTTCATCATTTTCCGTACCGTCTAATTAAATAAAGTCCTTGATACTGATTACGTAGAATAAAAAAAATTCTTGTAAACAAAACCACTTTAATATGTTTTTTGGTTAATAAATTAAATAATTTATTCATAAAAATATTAAATAAAAGTGCACATCTTTTGCAAAACTGAATTAAACCTCCACAATTAGCAGATTTGATGTAATTTATAATCAAAATTCAGGTTCATTAAATTAATAAAGTTTGAGGTAAAACCCACTGTATATACAAAACCGTCATAAATTTCGATCAGATCCTCTTTTGTGCGTTCCTAATTTTTGGTAGATTAAAAACTATCCTTTAATAATCAGAAGCCATCGAAATTAATGGAAATACTCAAGAGAAAATGATCTACAAAGCATTTTTAGGAAACGAGGTATTCAAGTCTGCTGTTATCATACCAGAAGAACTTTTTCACCTAATTACATTGACATTCTCCGTGGATATGAAGAATGTTAATAATTCCGGTGGCATAAAAGCCGCCATATTATGAGCAAACAAAACAAAATTAAATTTCAAAATTAAGATCACCAACTGTGCACGTCTTATTAAGCCACTAAAATTTTATTTATATATATTTATATTGCATAGAATTTTCACCGTAATTAAATCAACGAAAATGAGTTAAAATGGGGTTAATCAAAAATCTGAAAATGATCTCGGCAAATAATAATAAAAAATTCATAACATTGGTAAGAAGGAAAATTACTGACTGAAACCGCTTTAATTTAAACATGAAATAAAGCATGAAAATTGGCACAAGCGGACGCTCCCATTTTGTCTTTTGCTCTCTCTTTCTCTGCGAAGAAGAATTTTGCAACCGGAGATGAAAGGGTTGTGTGTAATAGAATTTCTAAGCGTATAAATAATTTAAAACTCGCTTGCGTAGCAATTACATATTTAAGACACGACTTCGGCAAGGTTACACGTTAATCAAACAAATCCGCGCGCGGCCATTAAATATGCTCCAAAGACCAGAAAAGTGACGTGTGTGTATGTGTATCTGTACTGTGAATAAATCGGACTATACTTTATTCATATTTATCTACTGGTATCGAACGGAAAAATTGCACACTTGACATAAACAAGATAAGAAATAACATCAGGCTCATAATAAATATGAACGGGTGATATTACGTGACCCCGACGTGCTTTTACCCTGCGTTAAATTTTCGATTTTATGTTACAGTATTAGCATAGTTAATGCAGGTAATGCAACGCTGATGGGTCGCATCACAAGTATGTTACATCGTCACTATGTCCTACTATGTGAGGCATCTGTTAATCGAAGTTCCATGCCAAGTATAAGTGAAAATACGAATATACGCCCGCATACAAGAATTTCGCATCCTGCTTAACTCCATTCGACGATATGTTTTTGATATAAATCGTTGCGGATAAAACAGATGTTATATCGTAGTAAGTGGTAAACAAAATTCTTATAAAATAGTTGAAAATGGAAGTTGTGAAAATAAAAAATAAATACAAAAATTAAGTTTATTTTTTCAAATACAAAATATTAAATCAATTGAAACGGTAATTCGGAATAAATTTTTTGAAAGCATTTCAATATCAATTAAGCAAACATTTCATTGTACCGAATAAATGGTCGATTGATCAGAACTAAATCAGTGAAAATAACCAAACGAACGCAGCGAATAATCAAATTGTCGGATTAATCAACATGCAAGACACACCCTCATTAAGCGTTGAACAAATAAAGAATTGAAACGGGAAAAACGTATTTCCCATTCTTTTGATTCTGATTTAACAACATCTAGTTGAAGGTACTCGTTACGAAGGTAAGTAGGCAGGAGACATAATCTTGCCGCAAAAAACAAGAGAATCGGATTGCTGTCGTGTGAAAAACGAAGAAACTGAAACGAGATCTTGGAGAAAAAGGAAAACTCAATCAGAAAACACGAGAGTTTTGTTTTAGCGAAATAAAATTATCTGCAAATTGTTATTAGAAATAATGTCTTGAAACGTTTCTGAATAAAGAAAAGCTTTTTATAAGTTATTTTTAATTTTAATATTACCGCAATTTCGTTACAACTTTTTTTGTGTTTTTCACCAAATTTATTACGAAAGCATAATTTTTAACCGCAAAAATTTTACATCAACAGTGTGCCAGAAGGCACCAGTCCGGAAGCCTGAGCAGACACAGTTGCTGAAGAAGATATCATTGAGAAGAACATCGCGGTAACCAAGGCGACGGTTTTACAGCAAAAAGAGAGACGCGTCTCCGAAAACGAGGAGGATTGCACTTTTTATGGAGTGTAATAATCGAATGTGTCTGCCTTTACGAGCAAGATGTTTGCTGTCGTTTGCTGATGTTTGGTGCAGCAAATTTCAAAGAGTTAAAATTCGAGTAAGATTTTTGTAGACAATAATTTGAGGTATTTTTAAATATTTTTAGTTACTTACTGTGTACCAAATTCATATATTAAAAAAATGAAATCTCGACTATGAATAATAAAATTGCAGAAGTTATTTGTTCAAGCTTTTCTGAGATATTAATTGTAAAATGTGTTATATTAATCAAGGAAGCAAGTTTGAAATGTGAATTAAGATTTTTCACTCTCAGTTCTGTTAGTCAAATGGGTATCGTTTAATAATTCAAAGTTTTAATCATTCAAAATCTCAATGTTTAAGTAATAAACCGAACATTCGCCAAGATTAGTCGCAGAGAAATTAATTATTCAACAAGGCTCGTTTTGTAAAACCTTGATATAAACTCTTAGGTTCAACTTTTGCGATTTTCACCAGTCATAAAGTTCTGTTTCATCGATATCATCATTAAATTTAATATCAAGTGTGCTTCCAGACAGAATATTGTTTCATTCTCGCGCTAAATAAAATGTCCGCTGCAACTCTTTCGCATTTATGATCAATAAAATTTTCAATGACAAAATTTCGTAACACTTTTAGTTGAAAATTTTCTGACACCAGACAAGTATTCAAAAATTTATGACCAGTAAAAGTTTCGATCTTTCGCAAGCACAACTTGTAATGTTCTTTGAAACACAATATTTCATGCAAAATCAATCTGGCGAAAAAAAAGGAGACAAAAAAAACTTTTTAAACCAACAAACGAATCATGGCAGATTCGATTACACGAAAACAAACGTCTGCGAATTTACTTTTTGGCGATACGCGTGCAACTTTAAACAAATCTTGTTACGCAGCCCGACATCCCATGCGACACCTATGTCGTGTGTGATACGTACACACACACAAATATATATATATATATAAATATATATATATATATATATACGTCTTTGGCTATATACAAATGCAATAAATTTATTCACACTTTCTGTGAAGCTGAATTTCATAACAGCCAAACAGAGAAAATGAATGTAGTAACGTCAACAGAACGTAATATTTCGAGACACGTTACCTTTTTGTTCGTTTATCAACTGATACGACAGGGACGTTTCAATGTATATGAAATTTAATCTGAAAAAAATCTCAGCTGCATCGGTTTGTTTTTTACGCCCAGGTACACCTTCACGCAAAACCATTTTACTGCGAAAGATAGAGGAAATGTTTCGGACACATTTCTTGCCAGTTTGAATGATTCACTTTTTTGCACTGCAGCTTAAATTTTTTTGATTAAATAACATAATACTACGCAAAGAAAATATGAGTATTTCAAACGTTTTACTATTGCATATTGACGAACATTTTTCACTCTTTTTACATTAAAATTGAATTTTAGTTTTTCACAATGTCTTCATGCATAAAAAAATATTAGCCTTTTAATGTTGTAAACATAAATTTGTCAATTTAAAATAAAAAATTATGCTTACATATAAAAAAGTAATTTCGCTTTAATTAAATGTGTAATTGAATTTTTATTCATTTTATATTTTTTAATTAAATTTAAATTAATTTTTAACTTTGATGATAAATTCTTCTGATTTAATATTTTTATTATTTCAAGCATAGTAAGTCATTTAATTTCGCGGATAATGAATCGTGGAATAATTATACAAGTGATCATGTCATGGTGAACCATATGTCTGAAGATTTCATTCTCAAGTAAAGTTCAAATGAGACGTATGCTCAAAATGTGAATTAGAAGAGAATGAGAGCTTACTAACAGTTCACGTCAGGCTTCGAGACTTAACGGATTAAATGGGATGTTGAAAGGTTAAGTTATCTGAGGAAATGCTATCTATTTTACAAAGTATAGTCCCTGGTTTGTTCATATGAAAACAAAAGGGCTATAAATCCCTCGCATTCGTCTTAAACACGCGAATATTACAGTTAAAGATTGTTTTAACGAACATTAAATCATAACACATTTTAAATTAAGTTATTGTAAAAACTAAGAAAATATATATAAAAATATAAATTGCTAATTAAATACATGAAAAAACCGCTTTAAGGAAAATATATGTAGAATTGCTCATATATAGTCACCCTTTAAATTTTCATTGGGCCCAATTTTGTTTGTGCAATTGGTAAGCCAAGGAACAAGGAAAAAATAGTTTTGAAGGTGTGCTTTAAGTTCTGAAATTTTAATTTTTTATTGCTGCAATGAAATTGTATATAAAATTGCTTTTGATAGCATATTTAAGGGTGTCATCCTTAAAATGTCCGAGGGCACTACTATTTTTTGTCTATTTTAGAGCGCAAAAAACAAGAAAAACATGACCCCAAAGGTGTCCCCTCAACCAGAAAATTTTCGATTTTTTTACCGACTTACGGCTAAAGGAAAATTATCTGGAGAATTGCTCATATAAATTTTTGCAAATTATTTCAAAGTTACATTACAAAAACAAGTGCCTTCTTTTAAGTCACTTTTATTATTTAAGGCTTTAAAAGTGACTCAAAATGGTTGTTTTGAACTATTTTTACTGCGTTAAATGGTAAAAGTGTCTTCAAATAAGGCACTTGTTTTTGTAGTATACAAGAGTAGTGCTAAATGAAAATATCCAAATACAAAAATTGTTCTTTGAATTTTTTTTTCTTCATTTGCTATTCTGAAATAAAAAAGAAAAAAGACATAAAACACAATGTCAAAATTACTAGCACTTGAAAACCACAAATATTTATAAAATACAACCGTTATTAGTTTCATTTTCATGTTTTTTTCTCGTTTCCTCTTGGTCCTTTAAATCGCTGCCTGGCGTTTTTGGAGTCAGAAGAAACTCAGATCTATGGCTCATAAAATACTGCGAGGCATAATATTTACAGGATGAGGGAGGTGACGGCGGCAGAGCAGAACGAAACGAGAAAACAAAGAACGTTACTTTGGTTTTTACCGCTCACGCTAAATTACCGTTAAACAAAAAACCAGATTAGTTTGTCGACTTTCATTCGCCCAGTTTTAATTACACTTTTCGAACTAAAAGTTTTTTGTGATTTTTGCGATAATTATTCAATTGTTTGAGCGAGGTTCTTTTTTATGCAATTCATAAAGTGCACTTTTGGATTTGTAAAAAAAAATTAAAAATATTTTGAGGAACTCACCACAAACGATCTCAATTATTGAGCCAATTTTGACGGGATTCAATAGCCAGAAAAAAGTTTAATAAACTGCAATATTTTTAATTGTCTAATGTATTATAACCCAGGAGGAAAATCTTGAACGGGGCAATATTGGGCCAATGCTGGCGGTAAACTGCCGAACGTCGGCAGACAATGCTGTCGCAGCATTGGTATGTAACGCGCGTTTACTTTGCCCCAGTATTGGAGCAAAGTATTGTAGCCAGTACATTACCAGTGATCCACCAGTAACGGTTCTTTATAGGACCATTACTGGAATATAATCTGGGTCAGTACTAAAAAAGCGCTGGATTTCTAAGAATAAAACTTAATAAATTACAAAGATTTGTATCAAAAATATGTATTAAAACGTATTATTAATAAAAATGACAATCTCTATTTATTAGTCGTTGTTATTATTTTAATAATAACATATACTTATGTTTAATCTGGTATTTAGTTTTGAGTAACTTTTTTATCGATTTTGTCTCGCCCCACTGCGATCTAAAGTTCCAGAAAACCATCGACTTAGTTTCGAGTACAATTCTTCCTTCTTTTTTTTAACTGAGGCATTAGAATATCTGAAAAAGGAAACAAACATAATAGATTTTGTGCAAAAAGTTGTTGCAAAAAATGAATATTGTAATGTAGTAAATCAAAATACTACCGCACATTAAAGCATACAAGTTCGTAGCTGAAAAATTCAATTTCGCTTTTTTGTTCACCATACGACCTCTCGCACTATACAGGAGTTGGACTTCTACTGACAGAAACTCTGGAAGAATAGCCTCGAACGCGTCACTCTTATTTTCTGCTCCGCGAGCCAAGGCATTGGTCAAATCAACCTAAAGTTAAAACGAAATAATATTCACGTTACACTCTAAAAAAATATACTTAGCCGAGATTTTTTCCCATTCTTAGCTTTTCGCTTTAATCCAAGAACTAAAATTCTTCTCTCAAGAATTAAATTTCTTAATACAAAAATATATTCTTGGATCAAGAATTACTTTTTGATAGTGCATGACAAAAGTTTATAGCTAAAAAAAAAGTTAGCATGATTGGAGCTAGCACAAGTGTGGGAAAGAGAAAAATAAGATAAAATTATACGTACACAACTTTTACTTTTCACTTTGTCGGTGAGTCCAGCGTCGAATAATTCGAATGACACGATGTCCTTGCACGGGAGCAGAATGTCGAATTTGGATTTCACATCCCCAACCGACGTTGTATTCCGGCCAGGCGCAGAAACAGATGCGCACACTGTCTTGGACCCCTGAGTGATGTCATAATGGAGACTGTTTCGCACAGAATCATTTTTTGCCATTACCATTAAGAATCCTGTTTCTATGATTTTTACGAAGTACGACGATTCTTCAAAAAACAAATAAACAAACAATGACGTGAAAATGTACGGTTTTGATTAAACAAAATAAAAAATTGAATAATATGATACCGGAATTAAATATATTATTATAAAACCGTTGGAATGTATCTTATTAAATAATAATACACATTTTCTGTAACAGAGTACCATGTTTGTAAGCCTCCTGTACTGCATCATCAAACAATGTCGTAGCTAATTTAAGAGACTTTTTATTCACGGGATTTTTAATTTTCTCATCAGTACAGCCCGCCTTTTTTTTAAACTTTGTTTCTTTTTTGTCGTATTTTCCTTGTCGCTTTCGGATCCTTTGGCCGATTTGTCGTTTCCATCAGCTTTCTCTGTATCGATATTTTTGTTCAGTTGAAACTGACAGATCAGGATTTGAATCTGCAAAAATAAAAATCAAAGTAGAGAAGAAATAAAAGTATTGCATAAAATCGAACTCCTCTTATTTTTACCCTCGACAGAAAGTGGTGTTAAGTGGTTTTTCGTCATAGCTGTCTGAATCAAGTCGTAGTCGTTTGTACATTTTTATACTCGCTAATGGAGTACCTGATTTCAAATAAATAAATTAATAAACAATGCACATTTATATTAGTAAATTGAATTAAAAAAAAGATAATTTGATTAATATTGGACGAGTTTCGGACATCTTATTTACTCGATTAAAATTTTTTCGATTTTCTATTAAGTATATATCAAGATATTAAGTAATAATTCTATTAAGTAATAACAAGATAAAAACTGAAAGAAAATGCAAAATAAAATTTCCGCTCACATGAAAATCTTAGTAAATTTGCCACCAATAGAAACCAAAGTACGAAATATTAACCTGCAGTCGGACTGAAGGGTCGTTTATAATCCGTACTGGCACTTTTTTTTCAAGCGCTGAAGTACCAGTAGCATTTCTCATGTTTAGATTTTCGTTCGTCTTGTCATTAGTGCCCTTCTTTCGGCTAGAGTTTTTTTTCTCGGCATCTGAAAAATGAAAAAATAAATTAATAAAATACGTGTCAACGGATTTATTGAAAAAAAGTGATAAGCAGGTGCACATTAAATTACCGAAAAAGTCTGTCGAGATTTGTAACAGCATATGAGCGGCTGTAGACAAATTTGTGACTGCAGTAACAGTACCAGTCGAGTAATGTAGAGTAACGTTGCGAAAGGTGAACCTTCCGGATATTCGGGAATGTCGTCCATCTCCCCTCGGCCTCTCTTAGTTTCGCCCCATTTGGATTTGGAGCACTGTTCGCCATCGCCATCACTACTAACAACTCCGGTTGATTCATCGATGTTGTGCCTTACGTAGGACCTGTTCAATTTTTTCATCGCGTCTGTTAAATTCGCTATAATAATAAAATCTTTTGTTAAGTTTTTTAGAGGTTATGTTTGACGGTTTCCTCAATGTAGTAATTTATGTTAACTTTATGACTGAAAATGTATACAAAACTTTGATAACGTACCAATTTTATTATATTAGTTGAAAGTATTATATAATACTTTAATGTATACAATTACACATTAAATTGTGTTTAATTGGAATTTGATAATTTTATTCAATTATGAATTTTTGAAGAAAATTAATACAGTTTTGAAAAGGAAATATAATAATTTCGAAACGTAAAAATTACATCTGAATTTTAATTATTGGCCCAAAAAAGTTAAAATAAAATCTTTTATTAGTTTTGATTGGTTGACGATGAATGACAAAATTAATAAATGTTCAACATTTTTGATTATAGAAAAAGGCGTAACAATAAATAATGAGGGAACAAAAAAACAAAAATTGTTATGGCATATGTTAGAAAATATTATTCGCAAAATATTACATACCACATTGGCTTAAAATTTCCACATCGTATGATTTTCATCCTCTCTTTGGCGGAACTTCTTCCCTGCACCAATCTTCCAGATCGTCATACTCGTCCGCATCTGGATACCGACACCACCATCGCGATTTTTCTTGTAACCCCAACTGCTCGGGACTATCTCGACGCTTAGCTTTCCATCCTTGCTCTTATGTTGCGTAACAGGCAGAACGACGTATTTTTAAATGAGACTCGCTACAAAACCCGGACAACTTCGTACTGTTAAGCAATAATCGCGTATTACAAATTGTCAGTATTTATTTTTACACCGATGAAAATGACAGAATTTGT
The DNA here is from genome assembly GCA_022817325.1 of Idris sp. 1 HC-2018. Lineage (NCBI taxonomy): Eukaryota > Metazoa > Arthropoda > Insecta > Hymenoptera > Scelionidae > Idris > Idris sp. 1 HC-2018. Next base: position 942 of record JABFPM010004203.1, on the reverse strand, counting down.
AGTGATTTTTTTATATCAGGCAAAACGTATATTCTTGTTGATCTGTTTAATTACCCACTATCTTTTCAAAAAATTGGCGTAATGACAGTTTAACGAACGAGCAACAATTTTCACGAGTTTTTTTTGAGCGAAGCCGTGCAAAAATATATTTTTACTTCTGTCCTGGGGCAAAGTGTAGCCATTTGTTTGTTACATTAATTCTTTAGTTAATGTTGCATAATTGTAACTTCGCTTTTGAGAACATATATTTAATGTCAATTAAAGGTTCACAAAATTTGTTTTCATTTCTTGTTTTTTTTTTTTTAATTTTCATCATATTTTGTTGAATAGTACAAACTTTAAGAATATTTGAAAGGAAATCGGACAAAATAAATATGGAGAAAATTGATATTTTTCTAGTTTTTAATGATGTTTTAGTAAACTTTTTTTAATTTTTATGCATATATATTTATTTTATAAATTATTTATTGTATCATGTTAGAATTCGTAAAAAGCCAAAAGGGCAAAAAGTTGTTAGTCTCAGATTGTTATACATTTTTGCAAAGTGGTGAAACTAAAGCATTGTGAAATATTTAAAAAATGTTAGTAATGCATTGTAAAATTTGTGCTTTATATTATTATACAGTATTAATTTGTATATTAAAAACTTACTTAAATTTTGTGACTTATATGTGTAAAGACGTAAACAAAAATTACAAAACGATAACAAAAACAACAATTTATAAATAAAACAGATATATATTATATTTGTATTATTGTTATATGGGCGATTCTCTGGAACCTTTAACTTGAGCTGATGAAGAAAATTGAATTTAAAATTAACAGCACAACTGTGCCATAATTTGTTTTATGTTGTTAACTTCATAAATAAATGTTTTCCGGTGTGGAACATCAAAAACTTGTATGCGCACATTAAACGAAAAAAATTTTTTTTTTTGTAAG
>JABFPM010004202.1:0-13024 GCA_022817325.1 Idris sp. 1 HC-2018 | reverse complement strand
AATCACCTTTTAGGGTGATACAATCGTTCCAACGCTTTTCCAATTTTTCAATACCATGTTTATAAAAAAAATTATCTTTCGCTTCAAAATAAGCTTCAGTTTCAGCGATGACCTCCTCATTTGAGCCAAATCTTTTTCCCTGGAGCATTTTTTTAAGATCAGCAAAGAGCCAGTAGTCACTGGGGGCTAAATCTGGCGAGTATGGGGGGTGGGGAAGCAGATCAAAGCCCAATTCGTTCAATTTTGCCATTGTTTTCATCGACTTGTGGCAGGGTGCATTGTCTTGGTGAAAAAGGATTTTTTTTCTCTGCATGTGCGGTCGTTTTTTTGCGATTTCCTCCTTCAAACGCACCAGCAAGTCAATATAATAATCACTGTTGATCGATTTACCTTTTTCGAGGTAGTCAATGAAAATCACGCCATGCGTATCCCAAAAAACTGACGCCATGACTTTGCCAGCTGACTGCTGCGTTTTCGGACGCTTCGGACGGCTTTCGCCAGCTGTGCGCCACTCAGATGACTGCCGCTTCGACTCTGGAGTGTAGTGATGTAACCATGTTTCGTCCATGGTCACGTAACGACGCAAGAAATCTTTTTTGTTGCGAGTAAATAGCGATAAACAGCTTTCTGAATCATCGACTCGTTGCTGTTTTTGTTCCATCGAAAGCAATCGCGGCACCCACTTGGAAAAAACCTTTTTCATGCTCAATTTTTCATGAAGGATAGTAAATACACTTCCATATGATATCTGTGTCATCTCAGCAATCTCACGGAGCTTCACTTTACGATCTTTCATTATAATTTTTGTCACTTCACTCACATTTTCCGGTGTAACGGCTTCCACAGGTCTACCCGAGCGTTCCGCGTCATTTGTGTCGGTACGACCACGTTTAAACTCGGCAAACCACCGACAAATCGTTGCTTTTGATGGACAAGAGTCCGGGTAACATTTGTCAATCCATTGTTTCGCTTGCACGGTGTTTTTACCCATTAAAAAACAATGTTTTATCAGAACACGAAACTCTGTTTTTTCTATTTTTTAAACAAACTACAAAACGACTTTACTCGAACCTCGATAATTCAGCTGTTTCTGGTCCGATCGACTTAACATTTTGACACGTTTCAAGCAAAGATTAGTACTCTAGAAAGACCTGGTTACTGGTTTACTACGAGCGTCATCTCTGGGTTAGTCTCGGGACTTATTGATCCATGTGTTATACAATAATTTTATTTTGAGACTGTGATATATGAAATTGTATATAGTTTTTCAATTATTCGTGTTAAAAGTTAAAAAGTTTTCCCAAGGTTGTTTCAGACCAAATATTCTAAAATGCCGTTAGGAGGCATTTAAAAAATTCTTTTTGTAACAAGTTCTTCATCATAAAAACAACAAGAAAAAATTCCAAAACAGAGTAAATATAACTTGTCTTTTTTTGTTTTTTTTTTTCAAAAGCGTAAATTGTGTACATTTTTAATGGGATTTAAATACACATAAAATATTTTAAGATGGTAAGGAGATGATAAATGATAAAATATATTTTTCATTACACATTTTATTGTTATATTATTTGAATATTTAATATACATTCATACAAATTTATTTATAATAAAATTAAGATACAATTTAAATGCTTAAAATTAATTTTCTTACACTAAGATTTATACAACTGATTCAATTAAACATAAAATTCGGGGTATAATATTTCACAAATTGTGTGAATATGTGAATTTTCGTCATAAAACATTGTAATATTCTTTGATATCTCATAGTATATTTCATTATACGTATGAGTGTGATATAAATCTTGTATGTGGCATTACATACTATTTACAGCAGCTTCGTTCTCTTCATATATACTAAGCCATAAACTTAGAAGTTTCTTCAGTTTTCGTAGGCCTTTGAATGTTACTTCATGAAAAATTATTGGACATTCCTTCTTCTCGATAGTATCTGTAAGTAATTATTAATTGAGGAGAATATTTTCTTTTTTATTTTTAAATTTATTAATTAATAATCACTTACTTTTTTTGTGATTGTTATGGCATTATTTTGATGATTCGAAGTAAAAGAAATCTCAAGATTGTAGCTGAGTTGTATCGGTCTAGTAGAATAGTCCTTGACAAAATAATTTTCAATTTTTTCCAAAGATGCTTTCAATGCTCTCCATTCTTCTACAGATAAAGAAGTTCCAGTTCAAAATTGACTCAGAAATTTAGTTGCAGGTTACCAAACGTCGTTTTTTCCATCAGATTTAATTTTCTCTAATCCAATAACAGCGTATTTAGATTTTGAGTTGTTCAAAGGTAATACACGGGCGAAGACATTTTGAAATAATAAGATGACCACTTTAAAAATTTTTTGACTGTAGCACTTCAAAGTTTTCAAAACTATTGAAGAATCAACGAGATACGACCGGTATTTATTTAAAATTATGAAGACAAAAATAGATAAATATATTTTCTTTAAGCAATTAGTAGTATTAAGTAATACTATTTGTATTCTAAATATAAAAGAAAAACTCTCCCACAGAGTTAGAATATTTCAGTAATTTATGACTCCTAGTGTTTAATGAATTAGTTGTACAAAAGTTGTAAAAATCAGCTAAAAAAGGAAGGTCTTTAAATAATATTTCACAAATTACAGAAATTTATTCATAAATATATATTTTTAGTACATATTATTTATACACGCATAATAATTTAGTTTATATTTTAAAACAACAACACCGAGTAAAATCGTTAATTTTACGACACGCTTGATAATTTTCACCTATAAACTTTTCGTAGTATTCCCTAACAAGTAAATAATTTTCGTACGAATTGTTCGTTTACATTTGACGTATAGTTTTGTATTTGTCTATCATTCTAACGGTAAATTTGACAGTTGTTACGGATTCGATCAACGCGGTGTCCAATGAAGGGTGGTAATCCGAAGCTGTCGAAGTAGATTCCTTCTCCATTTTCATTAACATAAATAAAAACCCAATGGGTACCCGGTTTAGTATGATTGTCCGTATTGAATACTAGAGCTGATGGATTCTCCCAGTGTTTTGTAATAAGATTCGCAGGAAAAACTTCTTTAGTTTTTACAGGTAATGATTCGATAACTGATTTAATTTGTAAACTATTCATTTAACTTGAAAAGTCAGCAATTACTTGACGACCAACATCAATTTCTAAAATGTTATCGAATTCTGCGTGTACAATACAATTAACTGTTTCGGTTAAAGCTTCATCAAAACGAACTTCTGTACATAGATTTACGTGTTTTATTACACTCCAATGTGTTCCACAATTAGCTGATAAATCGGGCGTCAAGTCAAAAGCAAATTAACAATATCTATCAGGGTATTCTTCACGAGATACAAAGTTATCTTCATTCATAAAGTGAATACCTGTCCCAGAGTATAACGTATGACAAGCGTCTATATATTGTCTCTCAGTTGCTTCAAATTTAGGTTATAACGCACGTGATGGAATTTGTTTTCCATCAATATATAATGTGAGAAAATGTATACTATAAATTTTAAAATTGTAAGGGTTCGAGCTTTTATTACCGTTATAAGCTATATTATCTACAAATCCAATGACAACTCGTTTTGGTATTTAATATAATACCAAAATACAAATACAACTTTATCAAGAGTTTCATCATGTACACTAGAATGAATAGCAATGGTTCTAACTTCAACTTTGGTTAATGGATACTTTGCTGTTGTTTCAGACAAAGTTCAAGCGTGTGCTAATAATATTCCTGGACTTATTTTAACTCGTCTTACTATGAGAGAAGCTTCAGTAATCTGTAAAGTAGCAGTGTTATTAGGATCATACAAATAAAACAAATCTCTTTCTACGTTTTAAATCGTTATTAGTGTCAGGACCTCCATCCATTTCCCAGCTGTATCATTGTACCATATAAATACCATAAAATGCTTGTAAGATGTAAAGTTCTGGCTGAATGACCATAATTTAACAATGTTTCAATATATGCACGGTAAGAATATGAATTATTTGATGGTGGTACTAATTTTTGGTTAAAATTAACTTTGCAAATTAGAGATTGAAAAGTTAATATAAAAGAACAACTGGTGCATTTGTTGCATAAATATTAACATTTTCAACACGCTTATTTCATTTAACTTTTAAACTTATCTTATGATAAACTTATATATGAGCCAAATCCAGGTATTCATCACCATGACCAGGTACAACAAATTCGATTGGTGCATGTTCAGTTAACGATGATATTGATTTATAGTGGACGTAAGAAGAATCTTCGATTGCTGTGTGTGTTGGAGGTATTGTAAATAAATCCAACTCTGACTTTATACATTCACATGAATGAGAATGTAGAAAAGCCATTATTTAAATTTAAGAAAATATATCCACTACAGTCCTTGGTTTTTTTCCTGTTTATATCTCTTTTTACTTTTTTTAGTACCTTTTTTCTACTTTTTAGTGTTCTTTCTTCGCCGTTCGACAGTTAAGTGACTACTTTTACGTCTTTTTAAAGTATTATAACCTAACCCTTCCATTAGTTTATTGATTTTCTCATTAGCTTTCCTTTTTAAGCTATCTGCTGATTCTTTGAATCTACTTTCGAACGTATCTTTGAATGGCGTTTCGTGTGTTGCAATGTCTGAAGCTATGTTCACACCTGTTCATAATGCTTCACGTCCGATTGTACGAGTTCCACTTTTAAATAATGGTAGTACACTTCTAAATAAACCTCCAGGGAAACTTCCAATACCGTGACCACGGTTGGAAGAGGATCCAACGAACACTTTTAAACCGTGACCACTTTGTGAAAAGTAATCATCGTAGGGAATAATCATTATGCAATTTGTTAAAAATGTAACGTCACAGTTAATACTTTGTACTCAAATGGTATAAATTTACCTAAATCATATCTTATATCCATTTTTCAAAACTCCTATGATTGGATTTTTAAATCCATCAAGTTTTTTATCTAAAGCGTAAATTCTTCGACTCAAAGCTTTTCTCTCATTATCTGATTTAATAGTTAAAGTAAAAAGTCTGTTTTAATTCAACAATTTTAGTAAATAAACTTTCCAATTCGTTATAAACTAAACCGTTTTTTAAAAAATTAATTTTCTAAGATCATTTTTATTTTCATCTACTGTAGATTTTATTTTTTCTAATTCAGCATAAATTGTTTCAATACTTTTTTTTTATCTTTCAAATGTTCATGTTGAATAATTGTTACTGTAGAACTTATTTCTGTTCCAATATTGTCCATAGTTGTACTTTCATACTGAACATTTGATTTTGAATTATTCATCTTTCCTTCAGTAGATTCTGATAGTAAACTTTAAGATGTGAGTATGACAATAGTTGAAACGGAACTATTAGTAATTTTCTGCTTGATAATTTTATATATTTTGTTCAAATAATTTTCTTAGAGTTTACAATACCTCACTTTACATGTAAACCTTTATGAAATTCGTTTAAAGTGTAACGTTACGGTTAAGGTTCCGTATTCCAAAGGGTATAGGTTTACCTAAATCATTTCTTATATTTATTTCTATCTTCTCAAAATTTGATTTCAGTACAGTTATATATCTTACATTTGAGAAAGTTTTTATTTTTACATCACCATATTGATATTTAGTCAAATCTATTGGTGCTGTGACTAATAATTGAGTTTGAATATTACCTGTAATACATGAATTACAAATGTCTGAATAAAAAACATCATTTTAGGTAATGTGTTTATTAAACTACAAATTTTCTCTCCTTTAATTTTACTACCCGGCTCTTCAAATGTATATTCTTTTTCGGTTTCTAAACCAATCAGGGTTGCTATTGTACTAATATATGCTTTTTAGTATCACATGTAGTGCCGCATTTTCTTTCGATACATGTTCGCATACCAGGTATCACGGAAAAAATATAATGATTAAATGTTGTTACAATATATTGTAATTCTTTTATAACTTCTTTCATACTTCAATAAACACCCCAATAAAAATTGACACAGACATATATCGTCGTTAAAAGTCCACACAAGCTGAGATTCATTTTCACCTTTTACATATTTCTGTTACGCCTACAACCCAATCACCAGAAAGTCGAATTTCATGAGGTAATTGTGTTGTAAAATGTGTCGTTGTATTATCTGAGTAAAACTTTATGCTACTATAACTAAGAAGAAAAATGTAAAATTCTTCTTTATCCATTGTTTATTTGTGATGCCAAGATCCAAGTGTTTACGCTATCGGATAATCCTTTCCAGGAAACTTGTAAATATTTATTTTTTCCACGTCCTTTTGATTTTAATATTTTTTTGTTTTTAATTTATCTGCAGCTTCACTCAGTTCTTCTTGATAAAAAAATCCATCTATTTTTTCATCAGTTAAATCAGATACAGTATAAATAACAGTTGACGTTGTGACGAAATTTTTGTTATTTTGAATATTTTTTCAGACCAACCACGGTCCAATATGGCGGACCAAATTATGAAAAAATTATATAATTTTGCAAAAAAGCCACGATCATATGTTTTAGAGGTTGCTGATTACGAATTCGTTAATGATATTTCTTGTATAAACTTGGAATTTTTAGGATAAATTTGTCTTGCTAGATGTTGAATTTGTGCGCGATCACGAGAATTTTTAAATAACACCATATAGTTTGTATTTAGAGAAATATCTCGCTGTCCACTACCTTGATGAAACAGATTTTGTGCTATAAAAATTACACTCAGATTTTTATGATGATTTCCTCTTTAAATAAATCGAGAATAATGTTATTGGATGATTCTCTCATCAAATCATCCATGATAATTAATTTAGGTTTATGTTTATCGTTTGAATAATCACTGCTTTGTGGTAATCCTTTACGAAATTCTATGTTATTTCTTAATTGTTTGTATAAAGTCTGCCATTCACCGTAATAAAATAATATTCTTTCAAATTGTGTATCCCAAAGTAAAGATGAACATTTTAAAAACTTGTTTACAAAATAACTTTTTCCACAACCAGATGGCCCCGACAAAGTCATAGCAAAAGGATGTTGAATGAATGAATGGAATCATATTGATGACTGACTATGGAATTTATTATATTAATATATATTAACGAAAACAGTAAATTCACACTTACATTTTTTAGTGGCTTTTATTATTTATAATTTAACATATTTTGTAAGCTGTATACTAATATAAGTTATACTATGATTGAAGCATCAGTGACAAGTTGTTTAATACACTACGAAGCCCAGGTACACTGCTCACAAGTGAAATCCGGACAATTTTTTTAAATTTGTTTAGTCAAATTTCCAAATGAAGGGCATTTTTTTATTTCGCAACAATTTGCCAATCTGAAAAAGTCGTGTAGAGATATAACCCTATAGATAAGACCTGCGTAGTAAGAAACTAACAAAAATCAACCAATCCCCCTTTTTCAGCCCCATTTCGGAAAGAGAGTTGGAAACTGTCAATTTATTGACTTTGAGGCTCCAAACGGGGTTAAATTGACCAAAACGTCCAATTTTTATTGCAGAATCTGAAAATTTGGACTTTTCTGAACAAATTTGAGAAAAAAAAATGTTCGATGAATAATGGCTGAGATATGGACATCGCAAAAAACTCTTGAAAACAAAGAATTTCATCATTTTTCAACACATTTAAAGTGGTGTTCACAATGTCAGAATACATTACAATAAGTTAAACAAAAATAAAAAATAGAGGTTTTAGGAGGATTTTGCAAAATAATTTCAGATGGAATTTAAAATAACCATAAAAAGTTTCAAACAAAGTTTAATAGAGGTTGAAAAAAGGTTAATAAGAGGTTTAAAAGAGGTTAAAAGATATATAAAGAAAAATTGGATTTAACTATTGGATAAAGGAGATTTAAAAGCTAACACCTCGTTTAAATTATGTTTAGCAAACATTTTAAAAAACAGTTTAAAGCATGTTTAATAAATCTTTAAACCAAGTTTGAAACCTATTTAAAAAACGTTTAAATAAAGTTTAAAGCAGGTTTAACGAACGTTTGAATGAGGTTTAAATATGGTTTGACAGGCGTTTGAAATACCCTCATTGAAATAACAATATTTAAAAATAACTTATATTTCGAGATACACGAAAACATGTGATTCCAATTTCGGCTTAATAAGATTATCTAACAACCTCTAAAATATCGCTGGCGCATTAGTTAACTCGAACGGCATTTGTATACATTGAAATAACCCTCCATCTGGCACTGTGAAAGCTGTTATTTATTTCTTTTTCCTTCTTTCGAGATTTTCCCCTCGTTTGGAATTTGGAAATATGCTTGACTCAAGTCAAGTGTCGAAATATAGTTCGCCGATCTCAATTTAACTAAAATAGCGTTCATAAATGGTAAAGGAAAGACATCCTTTTTTGTGACCCCATTAACCTTCTGTAAATTCAAATAAAAGTGTTATGATTGATCTCGTTTTTTTGACCATTACGACTGGACTTGACCAAGGATTTTTAGAAGGCTCAATGATACCTTCCGCTAACATCGATTCGACCTACCTGTGCATTTCTTCCTTGACTTTTGGAGAAACCATAGAGTAACGCTGTCTAATTGAACCTTGGCCTTGAACATCGACCAGGTCTGTCTTGCCTAAGCTTGAGGGATAATTTTCTAGCTCTTGACATAGCATTTCAGAGAGTAGATATTCTTCCCCGGAACTCAATTCTGAAATACCTTGGCAACCAGGATTATCTTTTGAACTATAACAATTATCTTCTGCGTCAATTACTAACTTAAATAACCGAATGAAATCCATCTCTATTACACAGTCAGTTTTTAAACCTGGTAAATACCTAATCAGCAATCTTTTGGACAAGCCCAGGAATTCAACCGAGGCTTCTATATCTTCTGAGATCTTGACGTCCTTTCCTGTCGCTAGAATTATCGTTTCTATCGACGGGGGTCTAACAAATAAGGCAATTGGGAGTGATGACGTTTTTTTCTTCCACATTTATGGGAGAAAATATTTTGAAGGGCTTTACAGTTTTTCCACCAATGACCTAATTTCCCGCAATTAAAGCAAGATTTATCTGAAAATTTGCCACCATTATTTTGTGAGCTTGTTCTGAGTTCAGGATACGGCCTCGAATTACCCGATTTCAAATTGAAGGGTCTAGAGTGTGACGGTCTACGATTTGTGGGCTTGAAATTTGAAGATCCAGGATTTACCGATCTCCGTTGTTCTAAATTATTTCTAGCCTGACCAAAATTGATATCAGCTAAATGACTCTGCAATACCTTTTATATTATTTGAGTAATGCTCTGTTCCAGAATTTTTCCATTCGTTCCAATTTGCTCTTCTATTGAGCTTAGTTGGTTTGATTTTTTATCTATTTTTAGCTTTTTTTGGATGGTAGGCACTTTCTGGAATAGGGCATTTCTCAATCGGAGGTGGGGGTCTAAAATATTGTTTGTCTGCTAATATAAGTTTTTTTTTCGCGAGCTAACCTTTCAAAACTAATATAATCATAAATATCTTTACACCTAATTTTCGACTGACCACTGAATTTCGAAATGTCTAAAAATAGTCTGCAGCCCAGTTAAGTAATCTGCGACTGACTCATCTGGTCCCTGTGTGCGCGTTCTAGTCTGCTCTTCGATGTGTTTTCGCCAATTATACGACCCAAATCTTTCTCTAAGATCGCTACACAAATCTGACCAAGTGTAAAATTACGCAACAATATTACGTCAAACTGAAACTATTATAATATAATTTTTTTTTCTTCCCTACAAATCATTTTAAGGTAGGTTTATATATACAACATACTAAAATATTTACATTATACACGTTATTCTCTAATAATAGTTAGTTGAATGGAACAAAATTTATTACACAGGTTAATACTATAAATTATGGGCCGAAAATCAGAACTATGTGTTGAAACACATGCAGTTATTGTAGCTTTGCACAAAGAAGGTTATTCGAGTAGAAAAATTGCTTCAAAAAGTAAGGTTTCCCAAACTAGTGTCATAAGAACTTTGCAGAGAAAGAAAGAAACTGGACAAAATAAGAGTCGCCAACGATCCGGGAGGCCTAGAATAACGTCAAAATGTGAAGACAAGTTCATATGTGTTCAAAGTAAGCGCCAACGGACTCGGACAGCACCAGAAATTCGCGAGGAACTAAACGCTACTCGACAGAAGCCTGTATCCGTGAGTACCGTGCAACGACGACTTCATGATTATGGATTAAAAGGTTGTGTAGCTGCTCGAAAACCCTTATTAAGGAAGCAAAATAAGATTAAAAGACTCCTATGGGCTAAAAAACATAAAGACTGGTCGGTAAAACAATGGTCGAAAGTCTTGTTCACGGATGAATCCAAATTTAAGATTTTTGGAAATAAACGTAGGCAGTATGTTCGTCGTTTAGTTGGTGAACGCATGACAAATCAATGTATAATACCAACTGTAAAGCATGGCGGAGGCTCAGTTATGGTTTGGGGTTGTTTTGCCGGTGAAAAAGTTGGAGGTCTTGTACGAATAGAGGGAATTATGGATAAAAAACTTTATCACAGCATTTTGCAGCGCCATGCTTTTCCATGCGGACAGAGAATCGTTGACCAAGGATTTGTTTTTCCGCAGGATAATGATCCTAAGCATTCATCAAAGTTGTGCAGAAATTATATTTCATCGAAAGAAAAGCAGAAAAAACTTAAATACATGGAATGGCCTCCTCAGTCGCCTGATTTAAACCCGATTGAACTTTTATGGGATGAATTGGATAGAAATGTTCGAAAAATGCAATGCACGAATCAAAACACTCTTTGGGAGTCTTTACAAAGTTGTTGGAATCAAATCTCAACAAAAACATTGCAGAAATTAATAGAAAGAATGCCAAAAATATGTGCTGCTGTAATTAAAGCAAAAGGAGGATATTTTGAAGAATCGAAAATTGGCAAGAATTCTTGAATTATACATAGTATCATTATATTTATGTTATGGTTTAATGATATTGTAGTTTATTTATTATAAATAAAGTTGTTTCTTTATTACTTGCACTACTAAACTCGTTTAATTGATTTATTTCTAAAAAAATCAAGAGTGAGTCTAAACTTTTGACCGGTACTGTATGTTGGAAAATTGGACGATTTATGAAACAATTTAATTTTATCTTCCAACATCAATTTTTAGAGGGTCTATTTCTTATCTTCGAATATTCTGTATGTCAATTTCAAAATGTTTATTACCCCCGTGGGAACACATAGTTTGTTGAACGTTTGTCAAACGTACGAATAAACGTTGCACGGAAGTTTGTGAAACGTACAATTGTCCACTTTCTAGGGATGTAGGAAGTTTTTAAGATGTTATTTTAAGAAGTACATTTAATGTCTGAAATACGTTTGAAACGTTCATAAAATCTTTAGGGAACGTTCACTAGAAGTTTATCAAAGATTAGTTGAACGTTTGCAAAGTTTAATAAACGTTCTATGAACGTTTAGAAAACGTTCGCTAAACGTTGTGTTCCCATGGAGACAAATAGAGTTTTGGTACCTCTAAATGGCTCCACTTTTTCCAGTGTTGGCTGAACTTGTTATGGAATACCTCGATGAAAGATGTTTTGAAATAATAATGTTCCTAGTTAAGTTTTTTTTGTTATGTAAATAATATAATAAATTGTTTCTGAGAATAAAAATGTGGACAATAAACGTAAAAATGTTGATGAAATGAATATAATGTTATATGGATTATAATACATTTCTTATTTTATTGTTTTTGAAATTTTTTCTATAAACTTTACTTACTATTATTATACGTTATTCCCTTTCTTATCAATTTCTTGGTCCGTGTTTCGTTCACAATCATGACATTTAAACTTTTGAGTTGAAATTTTGAAAACTGTCACACCCAAAATGCAAATATTTGTTTTTTATCGAGAGTATATTTAAACTAAAGGTTATGACTGTAGGATCCAATTTCCTAAAGGATTTTTTTATATTCTTCCGTCTAATTGTTATAACAAATTGAACTTTTTTTGAAAAAATCAAATCTTTGAGCAGTTTTAACGGATTTTCATTAACGAAAGCTCATTTTACGCGAAAATGTCTAAAGTTTTAATATATCAAACATAAATTAAAAAAAATATATAAACAATGTATTTTTATAAAAAAATAAATTGCAAAATTAAAATTCATTATGTTTTCAATGACGTAGAATAACCAAATATAAACGCATTGAAAGGAAATTTAATATTGTATATTATCACGTTTAAAAAAAATGCGTCGCTTTTTATCAAAAGTTATAATAATTTAAACAAAGCGGTGCACCGCATGGAGCGCCGCGCGTTACGACGTGATTAAACTTGTTGCTGTTGGCTTTTTAATAAAAAAACGTCATTCATTTATTAAATTGTAACGTGCATTTCACAGTCTAAACGTTTTACCATAATTTCTCAGATATTCTTTTCTTTTTTTATCATGTGTTGAGAAAATTTGATTTTAATTGCAGACCCAAAATCCGATATCGCTGATAAGTTCGTCGAAACAGTAAAAATGAACGATTAAACAGAAACCGTAGACGATAAAAAAACAGATCCCACAATTAGTTATGAAATTATTGATCACCAAGTAAACGTCATTAAGATCAGTAAAATTTTGCAAGAGTTTGAAGATCCAAAACAAGGGAAAAATCGTCCAAATAGAGATGATGGACTAGCAAAATCTCTTTTGAACGTGTTGGAAAATAAGAACAAAAAAATTCAAAAAAGCAATTCGAGATGGATGAACAGTAGAGTGTCCGTAAAAAATTAATTTTTTCAGGCACCCTCTAAAAAGCTTTGGAATATTAAAAAAATGAGGAGAATGACTATTTTAACATTTTAATTTCATATTAAATGGTTGCGCAGAACGATTGAAAATTAATAAATAACCTTTTTTTTTAATTATTTAAGTATATAACGAATATCTCGTGAAATTCACATTACATATATAAACAAAAATAACACGTGTTCAATATTTTTGAAAAAGTTATCAGATGCTGCCAGACACGATCGTTCAACCCAT
>JABFPM010004201.1:0-13027 GCA_022817325.1 Idris sp. 1 HC-2018 | reverse complement strand
TATTGTTGTTTTTAATTTTTTTTAAACAATTTTTTTTAATAATAATGAAATTGTAAAAAACTAAAAATTATTAAAAGTTCATAACGTTTTTTTGAATATTTTGACAAATTACCAGTATTTAAAAAAATTAAGCTGAGCGTTTCTTTTATTCTGAAGAATTGAAGTTGCCCAAACCTTAAAATCTGCAGGTCTCATAATGAATCTGGAATCTTCATCAAACGGTACGATGTTATGGTCAATCATAAATAAAATCTAATTATTAGGAGTAGACTCTGGGTGTTTGTTTTACTTTGTTGATTTTTGAAATGTCAATTCCATATGACATTGATAAGTAAATATGTACATTGTAAGTATGTTATTATACAAATGTATAAAAATTATTTGTGTGCAAAAGCAGATTGTTTAAGGCAACTTACATGCAAAAGTATTCTTTAAAAATATGAAAATAAGAACTGTTTTTAATTATTTATTGATAATTTCAAAATATGTAGTAACCTGTCAACTGGAACGCGTAAGTAATATTAACGTCTGGAATTGTTTTCTGTCTCTTGTTTCAAAATGCTTTTCCAATTTTCTATCTCTTTCTAATTTTACTTTCGCAGACTCTTAAATAAAAAGGAAATAAATTTCCCCACAGAGTCCTAATCTTTACTTTTCAAGATTCGATAGGTCCTACTGTATTGTTAACATTTGATATTTTCATGATGTAATTTGCAGAATTAGGTAATATCTTGTTACTCATTATATTAACTGCAATATATTAAATTTTTGTGTAACTTTATACTGCAATTCAACTCAAATGTGTGACGTAATATCAAAAGCTGTCATCACAATGATCGATAATGGCGCCAAGAAAATGGCACATTGACTTGACAAAAGTCTGACAGCATCCATTCACGAGACTAAACCGGCCGCAATGACATTCCGTTTGGGCCTTCGAACGCGAGCTATAAAGAGAGACCTGCTATTAAAGTTCCTCCCTCCATGATCTCAGTGCTGACGCGGTCAGCGGAGCGGCTTTGTTGATTTAAGACGATAATACCTGTCTGCGAGGACTTTTATGTGAAAAAAAGTTCGAAAGGAAGGTAGAAAAGAAAAAAAATCAAAAGAAGACGGCATACATGTATAATTATAGATTCGCATTTTCGGGAACTCGTTGGACACTACTCGAACATGCTTGTCAGTCTTCTTCTGCGAACCCGGAGGATGATTCAAATTATCATCATCAATTCGCACGTTCGAAAAAAAAGTGAATGATTCTATTCAGTAACTTTTATTGAATTTATTTACGACCTTACCTGAATCAACTTTTAAACTATCAACTGCAATTTTGCAATTAGATTGTCACTTGCTAATCTAAATTACACATAATTCAATTAACTTGATTTAGATAAAAAAAAATTATGTTTGTTTTTAGCATCGTAAAATTGATAAGAAAAAATTTCATCCCAATTGATAAGGGCACGTAAAATTCAATATAGTATATATATAGGTGTATAAATATGTATAGATTTCAAATTTATATATTATCTTAGCACCGTTAATACGCACACGTAATAAGTGTGTTGTTGAAAAAGTATAACGCTAAGGATACCATTTAACAGAAGCGTGCGGCAATAAATACATTATCAAAAGTGTATTGCGGTGAAGCTGATTGAGAAACCAAAATCGAGCTCGTTTTCTGAACAGGACTCCCCACTTTTTAAGAACAAGTCCGTTTTGAAGATAGCAGGTTTCGTCTTGAGAAACAAGGTAGTGAAGCTCTCAAGAAAAGGAAAGAAACTGAATAAAAGGGAGGAAAAGAGGAGGATCGTTGGTACTCGGATACCTTTCGTATCAATGCGCGTTCAGCAGCCACTTTGATGTTGCCGGTAAGTGAAAAGGATTTCAGAAATGTTAATTTTATCTGATTACACGGAATTGTCGCGAGCTCGGCTCGATTTAAATGTTATTTCGATTAAAACGTCGGGACTAAACTGGTCCTGTCTGTAACCATATTTAGATTCGCATAGTATCGTCGTGATAGAATTTCACATCATTCATATTATAAAGCGTAACCCACCCTTTCGACACGGAAATAATGACTGATCAATGGGAAAAGACTCTGAAATGCAATAAAAAGATACTTTGTCTTACATATAATTTTTTTTATTTCATAAAAGTATTAAATACCTTTTTTTTAAGTTTAAGTATAATATTTCTTTTATGAATATCCTTAAAACATCTAAATTGAAGTATTATCAATAACATTATATAACGATTTCATATCACTTTTTATGTCCGCTTTATTACGTCATTAAAGTAAAGCTGTATATCAACAAAAATTTCGGAAATAAAACAATTACTTTTAATACGTTGGAAATAAAAAATTGACGAAGATTTTACGGCTCTGCTGCATCTATCACCAAATGAATGATCCCAAAGTGCAATAAGGGACGAGCATCACGCAAGACAATTGAAACGTCTTTGGTATCATCAAAAAGGATCTTTGTTTCAAATCTAAAATAACATCCAATAAAGATAAATGTTAAGCTTTGAATAACATGATCTGTCGCTTGGCAGCGTGTAACGTGTTAAGTTTATGCTATCTTGAAGCAGGACGCGCGACTTGTTTCGGTGAACGACCCTATTTATATATCGTTCGTGGCTCTCGAAAGTCGGCATCTTAACTTTAAAATCTGAAGGTTCCTTCTCTTAAGACCACTTAAATGTCTTTATGAGTTTTGGTTGTTAACACGAAATGAGGACCATAGTGGTCTGAACGGCCGTATCTTTGAGAAATCTTACGCAGTGGTCAGATTGCAGTGTCCAACATCAGCCAAAATGTCATCGATTCAAGAAAAATTATAAACGCGATAATTCTAAATAAGATTTGTGGTCAGGTAAAAATTAAGGAGAAACAAAGAATTAAAAGAACATTAGTTTTTTTTAATAAATTCAGTTAGACCGCTTCATCATTAGTCAACGTCATTAAAGTCAACATTTTCATTATCTTGATGCTTGCATATTTTCGATGGAATTTTTTTTTCCATATGTACGGGAGAGGAAAAAATTCTCTTTTTTTTGTATTTCTAACATTCTTGTATGAAAAATCAATTTCAAAAGTAACATGTGTGGTTTAACTCTGTTTCACAATTACAAAGATTTTGAATTATTATTTTTAGTGTTATTCAATTATTTTTTGCGATGCAAAATCTTAAGACTATATAAAAAATATTGAATACACTCAGACAAAAAATCGGTAAACTTTACTATAAAATTTTAGTTGGTTGTTTGGTATACTTATCTCTAACTGAGTAATGTCAACTCAGCAATAAAGTAAACTTAACCATACGTGACAGTTATTGTATTCGATGGTTATAGAAGCGAAATTTTTGTTCGATACGTAACCGTAAATATGTAGATGTTAAATCGAACAATAAAAATATTATTTTATTTAATGAATGAATCTTCAGTATATTAAACTTTATCAGTTATAATAATTCATGATTTTAAATCCATTACAAAGAATGGTTTATATTTAATTTTAAACTATCACATCAGTGAAAAACTTTACTACATTTTTCAACTGTTTTGATTTAGACAAATCATTTTTTTGGTCAGTTCTACTACATAAATTGAGTTGACCTTAAAACTGACTAGAAAATATAGTTAACGTAAAATAGTTACGCTAACTGATATTCTAGTTATAATTACTATATTTTCACTTGTATTAACTATAAATGTCTCAACCATGAACATATAGTTAATATAATAATATATCAACGCGATTTTTTCTGAGTGTATCAGAAATTTGTTACATTTTATATGAAATCTAGAAAATCCATACATTAATGTTTTAAGCCTTACGTCACTTGTTGAACATTTAATACTTATCTTCTCATCATCTTTTTGATATTTCAGCATTTTTCGTTTCGTGTCTAGAATTAATTAGGCGAGATGGCGCGACGATCGTTTCGTTTGCTTCTTTATTACGAAATTAATGTACTTGGCATTTCCGAGGCAGATAGGTATCTCTCTCTTTGCCGCAGCGTTATGAGTATCATGGTTTTAATTTTTGCAAAAGTTATTACAAACATTTGCTTCGAACACTATTGCTATAATATAATATATATTCTTGCTTCTACATTATTTGCATACACTTTTCCAAAAATCTAAAACCTATTATAAAAATTATATTATACGCGTTCTTCAAGTTCAACACTCTTCTGAAAAAGCTCGGTAAAAATGATTGTTCAGCGTGACCTATTCTGTGAAAACTAAGTTTGTTATTATTGAAAGTATTCGGAAAAAATGGTGTATATCGACGGAAGAAAAGAATTACCGCAGAATAACGCAGAAGACTCTGTGAGAGCTCAATGTATAAAAGGAAATCGCTTTGCTTTAACGTAAATGGTTCAGACCGTCTCTGTGCGTGCCGACGCTCGTGTGAACCAGTTGCCGTTTCCTTTCATTCAGCAACTTCTTCATCGAGAATGTCGCACGATTGCGAACACGATTATCTTCCCGCATCACGATATACATGATACATGCAGACTGTGTATATACGGTAAATCACTTCACCGTTTCGCCGCTAAGTTATAAAAGTAGAATTCATGCACTTTTGTTTGTTATTCGACGTCTTTCTTAACAAATCCTTTTTTTTTCTCTCTCTCTCTTCAATGAAATCATCAGTTACATCGCAAAATGAATGAACATATATCGTGCAATCGGCACTTTTGTTTTACGCGATAAGTTTCAAAATTGATCTGGGAAAAATTATGATGGTACACATTTTATATAATGTAAAACCAAGAATAATTTATGATTCCAAGAGAGTAATAATAAAAGTATGGCTTGCATGACGTCGTGCAATAAAAATTAATCTGCAGATGAATTTTTCTGGGTTTTACACTTAGCAAGATAGCAATTTTGTTGGTAATATGAAACAAATAAATACTTATCATTACCTGTATATGACACTGGGAGCATAACGGCAACTCAACTGAACATAATAATCCTTGCCGAGGGTTTGCGTGCAATTGCAATGCCGCGGACTGCTTGTGTGTGCTAGCAAGACCGTTTCTTTTTTGTGACAAAATTCTCATGATTGATGTTCTGCCGTTTGTATAAACTATTCACGGAAGAACGTTCAAACAATTTTCATAAATATTTACACAAATAAAGATGTATAGTTGTAAAGCAATAATCATAATTATAATTTCATTTTTATCTAGTAGCTTTTTTATACTGAATTAACATCAATTGTTCTGATTTTTTAAGCAAATAAATATCCTCAAAAATTTGTTATAATATATTTTTTCCGGACCACAATATAAATTCCAATTATTTTATAAGTTTTAACAATTTTCCCAGGCTACGCAAAAACATATTTCATTCTCAACTAAGACGCCATTTAATGCAGTGAAAAAGAAAGAAAGAAAAAAAAGACATGGCATCACACAATTTTTTGCCCACAATATTTTAGCAGTTACAGTTCGCATATTTACGATTGCGGATTAACCTTAGCCTTCTTCCAATAAAATGTAACAATACACACAGGAGCGACCATAAATAAAAGTTAGCCCGACGATTTAGTAGTACTTTATTTTTGGTTACGCTCATGCATAATAATGCGAGTGCCAAATAAATGTACAGTTTTCAATGTGTGTAACTGAAAAGCCGCGATATCAAATTATTAATCTTAATTTTTGGTAGTGTATATAGGTACTGCTTTTCTCGTTGTTTTGATGAGTTTATCGCTCATCGGGTTTACGCCTTGCTCACGCGTTGCTCCGATGAACTCGGAATATGTCTTGAAAACGGATGAGCATTATTGTTGTTATCAACTTATGATGATGAATCTACTTGTAAGACAGGTGCGGTGAAGGGGCGTGGCGCCGGATGCGTACATCATAGGGATATATACGCGCATTTCCGACGAGTCGATGCAAATTGATCCCTGCACTAATTTCACAGAATTTCGTTTTAAAACCGTAATACTCATCAATATGTGCTCGTGCAAACTCAAGCTGCTCTGCACAAAGCTCATAAATCACTAGATCAGTATACATATATGAATATGAATGCGTAATAAAGTTTATAAATGTGTGTGTGCGGAAATAAAACAAAAAGGTGTACGGCTTTTCAGACATTGGTGCTATTGGCAGCCATACAATTCGTCAGTTTAGACAATTAGTGTCGTTCAAATATATCAACATGTTAATAAATATGACATTTAGACATAAGCATGCATGAAACATTACATGATATCAAATTGCACAAATATTTATTGTAAAAAAATTTTCAAGTATGAAAGTGCATTGATTAAAAATAACATAATATGTTTTATTTAATTTGTCAATAATTAAAATAAACTGTATTATTTTAAAAATGTTATAATTTATAAACCTTTTTTATAATAATATTAAAATTATACAATATTCACTTATGAAAGTAAATTATTTCATCATTTTTCTGCAAATTTCAATTAGAAATATGAAAAGGAATTACTTCTTTTTCTATAAAGAGCAAACTAGTTGTGTAATTATTTTGCTGAAATTATGATTGATAATAATTATTAATCTTGTTGGGAAGTAGACAGAAAACTTCTTTTGATTAAAAAAAAAAAAAAAAGAAGAGGGTTCTTCGATAAACGACGACACAGTAACCGCATATAATGAATATAAAAATAATAATGGTGATGAATGTTTGAAAATAATTGTCAAATCAAATTCGGCGTCTCGCAAGCCTGTTCTTCGACTCGACGATGTGTTTGAAGAGAGTGTGATGGTAGTCAAGTCCTCATTAGCGCATTCCGACGCGACGCCCGCGACTCAAAGTGTCGTAAAAACAGCTGAGATGTAGCAAGTAGCGTCGCGGCATCATAGTAGCAACGCGGCTAAATGTACTGAACACCCTATTTTGCATGACACTATAAGCTACAAAATCACAACTCGTGCTAAATGATCTTTAACTTGAACATCAATTTACGAAAAACAAAAGTTGAATCGCACAGGCACTTGAGCTTTTTCGTCTCGAATTTTTTTCTTCTGCAATCTACCAGAAAAAAATAATTACCATCATAATTTGAGAAGAATATTTTTTTTAAATATGCACTAAAAACGCATTCAGGTAAATATAACCTGAATTCAGATTAATCTAAATAGACATTTTGGTTGGAAATTGGCACAATTTGAATTCAGGTTATATTTACCTGAATAGGTTTTCAGTGGGAAAAACGCGAATTTTTTTGATTTTTAATTATTAGTAAATGAGAAATTGTATCAAATGAATTTGGACAAAGAGCTTTTAACTCTGAAATTTTGTTGTACCATCATGAATCAGAGAAGATCATGCTCTTGATAAATCAAAGAGATAATCGAGAGTACGTATTATGCGAAGTTGTTGAGCAAAGCGTTTTATAGTTCAATGTGGGTACATTGTAAACTAATAAAACGATAAAACCAGTTGCTTTGTACATTGTATATATAGTTATTTTGACAGAACACACATGATATGTTATGTCATTAGGTAATTTTAATCATTACATTATAAACAATTTGTTTGTTTGATTGAAGATCTTCATCATATGCAACAAAATGTAATTTATACTTTTCACTTTATTTAACGTGTTTCCTACATTAACTTAAAATAGTTAGATTTTCTTATAATTTATATATAGCTTGAGTTTTAAATAAATCATTATCTTTCATTCCCAAAACCTGCAGACTAAATAGAACTGGAGATATTCAATTCTAAAGATTAGAAAAATGACATATAGATATACAAGTCATGTATATTTTTCAATATTTGAAAAATAAATATCTCACATTGTATACAGACAAAGTTATTCAAATTTAGAGAAATGAAAAATCACAAATTAAAAAACACACAAACAAATTTTTAACAAATTCTGACTATTTCAAATAAATTTGATGTTTATAAAAAAGGTATCAAAAATATAATTTCAAACAAATTTTTTAAATGATTTAATAATTACTTTGAAATTACTGCTTTATAAATGTATATATTTATTAAACATAAAAATAAACTGATTCAATATTAATTTAAAAAAAAGTTTGAAGTTAAGCTTTGGAAATACTTTAAGATCATTAATTAAAATCATTTTAACGGTTTCCTATCGGCGTAATCTAGTCAAAATGACATCTGAAAAAATGATTTTATACAGAAAAAAAATTAGCTATTTTAAGTTCTTAAATAAATGATCAAATTAAAAGAACAATTTTTTTCATGCATAAGAGAAATTTAAAGATTTGTGTTTTGTGTAAAAAACAACTATTATCAAGATATATTTGAGCAGTTTTGTAAATTTTCAATTTCGATCATTTGTTCCAAACATCACATTTTAAATGTGACATATTATTTTCAAATTTTATTAAATAAATATTTTCATATTTGCATGGAAATTAATTTTAATCGTTAAATATTTGATAAAATTGAATAGTGATGTTTGAAAAATGCAATACCGCGATGTTTTTTAAAAGTTTTTTGCCCCGATTAAAGGGTTATTTGTCAATCTACCACACTCTGAAAACAGTGCGTAAATATGCAAGTTTTTACAGAACAAATATATGAAAAATTACACAAGCGCTGTGTTTTTACTTACCATGTGTATTTTCACAATAGAAATACTGTGATTTTACAGTTAGAATGTAATAATACAAAATCTGTAGTAAAATTACATAATTATTGTAATTTTACCTATTTAAATTTTGTAAAATTTTGTTTTGATTTTAACTCGCCATTGTCATCATTTTTTAATCAATTTTCGGATACGTTGCGAGTCATTGCTCAATCAATGCTAACTTGTTTGAAAAAGAAACGCTATTTACTGATTGTATTTGAAGGTGATTATTTTTTGAGTTGCGTTTTTTGACTTTTAAGATTAAAATGTCGAAAAATTTAAAATTATTAGCACAAAATAAGAAAACAAAAATGAGTTGTATATTTTTTCCAACATCTGCCACGAAAGTGCCAACTTGAGTTTTTGAAAAGCGGGTCGAAAGTTTTAGTTTCGGAATTGGGAAGAGTGGAATGAAAGTTCCGACTTTCAACCCGCTTTTCGGAAACTTAAGTTGACACCCGTTCATGGCAGGAGGTTAAAAAATACAATTTGCAATTTGGGACGAAACCGTAAGTTTTGGACGTTTTCGTATCTAGTTAAAAAATATAATATATCCAGCCTTAAATGTTTAAGTAAATTCATTCGGAAATTATTCTTAACTTTTTAATTTTTTTTTACAATTTTAAGAACAAATGCATGAAGCTATGTGAGCTTGCGGACAGCTTATATGAAAATTTACATTCGGTACGTAATTTTACAGAACCGCTTTCGTAAAATTACTGTTTGCGAAATTATAGAACATATTCTGTGCGGTTTGTTTCCAGAATAAGTTTTTACGCAAAATTGTTCACAGTGCATGGTCAATTTTTTTGCCTATTAATGATTTTATAATATGAAATAACTGTTGACATATATTTTAAGAAATCTATAATAATTATTCTCCGATATTCGAATTTAAATAACAAAAGTTTTTGATCCAATCATATTTTGTTTGTTAAAAATATTGTACAATTTGAGAAACGCAATTTCTCTTACATCTTTATGTTGTATTTTCATCTATTTTTTACAGTTTCAAATCTAAATAAATTGCTAAAATGATCGCTTTACCCAAAAATATGTAAATTATAACAATAATATTAAAGATTAAGAATTTTTAAATAATTTTTGTCTATCCAATAAAACTTACGACTGCAGGACTACCTTAAGTACAAATTAACTTTACATTTATTCAATTCTTCATAAAAAATGCATATTTCCTTAAGCACAAATAAATAACTTAAGTTTATATAGATCTGATGATTGCAGAAAGAAAAAGCTCAAGATTAATAATTCAATATTTCCCAGTAAATATAAAATATTTATCGAATCATAACTCTAATTTAATCGACATTAAGGTGTAAATGAGTTTATTTTAATTTGAAAAACATATATTCTCGATTTTTTTTTGTTGTTGCTGAAGGAAATGTGTGTACTATTTTTTTCAACGCTGCTCGTAATAATTGTGCCGGCAACGTTTATAGTTGAGCTGTAAACGTGAAAATGAAAAGTAGTGGCGGTGCATATAAGGTACGCGTTGAATCTAACGTCAATTATGAACACTCAATGCTTGATATCTGAACGAGCATGGCAACGTTTACGAGGGAACCCCTCGATGCGCGTTTAAGCCCCTGTTTTAAAAAGCAAAAAGGGTGTGCTGGGATCAGAGAACGCTGCCTACCATGTACAATAATCATGCAATACTATTATGCAGGGTGGCCTGCCAAGCGTTTGCCTGTTATCATACCAAATCCGAGCAGCCAAGCAACAAATTGGCTTACGTTAGCGGCCAGTGACGAATGGATACAGCCGCAAACATTTGTTCGCAGTAAACCAAACTTTTCTTTAGCTAGTAACAATGAAACACATAGAGAAAAAAAGAAACCCCTTGTAAATCGTGATGATGAGCCAAACATTATGGTGATTTGATAAATGCTGTTTGCACTTTGGATTGTCTTATATATACGAAAAGTTATGTCAATATGACTTTTTACGCAGTCGATACATCAGACTTTTTTTCTCCAGTAAAAATAAGTATTAAAAGATGAATTTTCGCAGACTTTTCTGATGGGAGAAATTTTGTTATTTTTTGTCTCAATTTTTTGTTGATTGTTTTTTTCCACTGGCAAAAAAGTTTCTCAAAGCTAAGAGTTATTTCAGCAGCGCAGTCACACGATCGGCGCCGAGATAGATTTTTGTGTTTAGCGCGCGGGAATTCGATATCGTTTCGTGAAAGCACACTCGATGCGAGATTGACTGTATAGTGGTCCTGTGTCCCAACACGCGCAATTACGCGCAAAACTGATAACATCAATCTCACCTTATCATTTGCATCACCCTTGCGGTGTGCCCTATCGATTCATCGCACGTTTCGTTGCACTTTTACGTTATATTTTATTAGACCAATTGCTCTCGCGAAGGGGTGACAATTTGTTTGAAATTATTCGCGCAGAAATTGACAGCTCGCATGTGCTTGGAATTTATGTAATTAATCAATTTCAAGTTTAACCTTTTTCATCCTGCTCTTGAGACACTAATACTTCAACATTTTTTTCAATAATTTTTGCTGCAAAAGTCAAAAAATTTAAAAGTAAATGAATTTATTAATAACTGAAGTGCATGATATTAAAAAAAAATTGAAAGAAAAAAAGTTAGAAACAAATTTTTTTCAATAACTTATCGAACACAGCCCACGCAAAAGAGGTCATTCAAAGTTTTCGATTGTCTCTTTGTACATGAAGTCTTCATAATATCGGAGTGCTTGTGCAGACTGAAATTACGTCTATATTAATTATTTTGTAAATATCAGCGCGGCATATCGATGAGCCATTGTTTCCCACAAGCCTCAAAGCTAAAAGAGAAAAACAAGGCTCGAAATGAAGTTATTAACTTATCTGGTCGGCTAAGCTGATCACATCAGATTTAATTCTTCAATGAATGGTATTATAATAATGGTGGGACCCGAATTAGCTGGGAAGAATTATCCCAGACATCTGCGAGTAGCGCGAATTATTGAGTTTTGCGGTGACAGGTTTTGGATAACCGAGCCCACGGTCGCGTGGCATTTTAGTCCATAGATGGATGAGCACCAGTCTATTGTGCATATACCTGATGCATTATAAATGCACTATACCTTTTAAAGTGCTAAGGATAAATGCTATCTGATGAGCTGTCTCAACCAATAAACTTCTCAACCGAACCAAAGTCGGAGGTAATGTACATCTCGTATCGAGAAAACGATCCTAACAATATTTTTCTTTTTTTTTCTTCTTCTTCTTTAACGAGAATTGAAGGTGTTTTTCAGTGTTTAAGATGCAGTCAGATATACGTAGGCGATGAGAAGAAATAAAATTGACGCTACGTCATTTCTTAGAAAATTGAATTATGAAAGCATCGAGTTAAGTGAAGCGCAACAGTGGAATGCTGCGTTAAATTTAATTTAAACATGTAATTTACAATTTTTTGTATCAAAAGGTTTTATTTCTTTTTTTGAGAACAATGTAAATTATTTTTATTTTCAATGTTTGTTAGAAACAATATTTTATATTCAGATTAAAAATATTTGAAGTTTCTTTTCCTAAATTTTAATAACAAGGGAAAAATAATAATACTTATTAGTTTGTGAAAATTATACAATTTAGACTGTGGCAGCTATATATTTAACAAGTAAGTACTCTTGAAATACTAACAGTTGCCCTTTTTATCAAAGCCGAATGTCCAATCTCATAAAAGAAGGGCGTTTTTTGCCCCGAGGGCGTCAATTAGTAAATCCGCCTGTGATTTAACTGATCTAAAGCTATTATTTTATATCAAGATCTTAAATTGAACAACTCATTCTAAACACTTTTGTGAACAAATTATTTTTACACAAGTATTTTTACATTAAATAATTCAATACAATAAGATTCGTATCACGTCAAAAATGAAAAACGGACTATAAACTATATTTTTTAACGTAGATCTTTTATTTAAACTCGTATTAAATGAAGTTTAATTTCTTTATTTTAAATTTAACAAGAAATTTAAAATTTTTGGAAAAAACATCCGGACAAAGTGTACAATGTTATTTGATACTTTTACAAAACGGAAGTTGACTGGAACTGAATAGACAGGAAAAAAGGAAGACAATTGAGGAAATTCTACGAAAATGTATTAACGCTTAAAGTGACAAGATGGATTCGGTTTGACAATTGCAAATCAGTCATTTGTAACTAAACTCAGTCAAAAGAATCGGTCTGCTTAAATATTATTAAGCAGTATCGTTAAATTCGTCGGTCCTATTCACTCTACAAGAAGGATAGAATTCATTCAGAGAGCATGTATAATCTCACAACAAAAATAAGCTCCACGCGCTGTCTATTTCGGTGATGCTTTTCCTTTACAAATTCACGAGTGCTATCGTCGGACTCCGCAGAAACGATTAGT
>JABFPM010004200.1:0-13028 GCA_022817325.1 Idris sp. 1 HC-2018 | reverse complement strand
TATGTTCAAAATTCGTGACACTTACGATCGTATGACAGTTTTAAGAGTATAGCCCACTTGCACGCAAGAATATAACTTCCATCGAGTTCTCTTAAGAAAACATGTTCTAATTACGGTTATTCATATGTATGTATTTAAGTATACACATTTTTTTTCTGACTATTACATTGATTAATAAAATTTCTTAGAAAAAACTTTGTAGCTTATGTATGGTTAACGCATGTAATATACAAATAAAATATGCATTGAATATTTAATATGAACTTTAAAGAATAATTTTACAATTTATAAATATAATACAAATATAATACAACAATAAACTTTTCCTACAAAAATTTAAACAAATAGTGAAATCGAAAAAGCTGATTTTGTTGAGAATGTTTCTTCTTCGATCAATTTGAAAATGTATACCTAAATTTGAGTATAACCCTTTCAGACCCGAATTAAATCTGGCCATGATAAACATATTTTCTTCATATTAATTAAATCTAATTCCATCCAAAGCCAAAGGTAAAATTAATTACAATAAGTATATGAAGACTGATTGTTATTTATATGAATCCATTTTTATTTTATATTTTTTACATCTGTAAAGGATGAGTACGGTCAGTTTTCAATTTTTTTATCCACACCATATAAAGTTATTATTATTTCTTACGGCTTTGTAATGTTTTTTACCTAATAAATTATTTTTTTATAAGGTTTTTTCTGTTAAAAAAACAGTTTAGAAAAACATTTTAAAAAAATGTTTAGAAAAAAGTATATGATAAAAATACAAATTGCAAAAGTAAATAAATAAGGAATTTTTTCAACATAGTTTTGCATGTATATTAAATGCAAAATAAGTATAAAACAATAACAAAATATATATGACGCTGTAGTAGTAATACTATAAAGGTGCCGGACTCGCTATAAGAAATTGTCTTATGAAGATAAAAAATTAGCTTCGACACTGGACCGAGAATCATGATATAATTTTTAAAAATCTTTTATACGCTAACATTTTGTGAAAAAAACTAATCTTGTTAATTTTATAGTTGAACATAAATATTAAATGATATTATATTATGTATTATTATAAATATATTTTATTAAAATATATAAAATGCCTGCTTATGTACATTCGTGAACAGTTATGTAATTAAGATAATAGGAACATATCAGCAAAACACCTTCACATTTGATTGAATCTAATCAAATCTGATCAAATGGAGTTCGCTCAAAGATATTATCTGACCTGAATTAACCCGGTCACTCTATCTCGAATGAAAAATCCTCACATAAATTAACTTTAATTTATAATTAAAGAAAAATATTTTAGAAAATCAAATAACAAAACCAACTTTTTCAATTGAAAAGTTTTAACACTTGTTTTTATTATTGTTTTTAATAGTAATTGTATAAAATCATTTAGTACTCATTAAAATTTGTTTTCTACTTGATTAATTTATTATTCAATCAATCATATTCAATATTTTGATGAAAAAGTTGATAAGTTTCTAATTATTTTAATAAATCAAATAAATCAATTCTATCGGGAGAGCTTTATTATTTTTTAATTAAACCTTTTTTCATACATATTTATTGCACATATGATAACAGAAATCAGAAATAATGAACCTATAAAAAATTCTTTTAACTCCTATAATTATTTTAATAAAAAAATATGCATTTTTGTAGAAATTTTCTTTTAGTTACATTGATATAAAATTAGTGGATATATAATTCCATTGCTTTTTTACTGGGTGTATGGATTCACTAAATTTATTAATTAAAAAAAACCTTTTTGAGCTGAATGTAAAATTTAGTGTCCTTATTTTATCAAATATTTTAATACGACAAATAAAATATATAATAATATATATTAGTACACTGAAGAACATATAAAGCAAATGAAGTAACATGACAACTCTGGTAATGATCAGTCATTTTAGTAGAAAACAAGATTAATTAGTAACAGTGAAAAAACTCTCAACTTAGATCGTACATTGTGCATGATACCTTAACTTGTTCCTAACCGGTCGGATACATGGTCGCCGTTATGCACGGTGACCGCAAACAATAACGTAGAAGCAGCGGACGTGGTAATATATACATTGTGTGAATGCATAGGATTCGTACACAAAGACCAAACGTTGAAAAAGAAGAAAAATGGATAAGTTTAAAACAAATGAAAAAAATTTTTATCACCTTCGTTTTTGTTATCTGACTTAAAAATCCGATAAAATACTTTAGACTGGGGGCAAAAAAGTCACAATAAAATGCAAAAAAATACGTAATTGGAAATACTCTATAGAAATTAAAAAAAATAATACATAAAAGTACGAATTAGTTTTCGCAAACAAAAGAAATAATGGCAAGGTACAATGTCAGTCTTATTTTTCAGCGGGCTAACAAAAAAACAGAGAAAACAAATTCACTCTGTAATTTTTATTTGGAAAAAAGAACAAGCATAACTATATATTCAAACAAAAGAATTGCAAAGCAGAATTTTCGCAACATTGAATCTTTTGATTGTCAATTATCATTTTATCATCAGATCATCCAAATTTATTCTTTTCTATTTTTGTCCGGGATTTCTTTTTTTATATAACTATCATTGTAGATCTCAAAATAAAATTTTAAATTATAATTAATTAACATTACAAAAAGATCGCTGCAAAAAAGACACTTTTCATTTCGGGTAAAGAGTGCAGAATGTAAATGATAATAAATTTCCAAAAAGGGGAATGCTGATTTCTTATCTCAGCGCGTAGATTATTTAAAAATGGAACTCATATAATGTTATCTCGCGTGTATCGCTACTGTAAGATAAGGGGGAACAATAAAAAGGTGGGCGATTTGGAGAAAAGTTATGGCTCGCGTTATTCAAGCATTTTCGAGGGTGTCCATTGTGCGTGATTTGCGACGTGGAACGCGCGCGTATTCGAATTCTAAAAGCGTCAGCCGAAAGCAAAGCAATTAAAATGTGCCATTTTCAGCATAAATAGCAATTCCCACGAGTTGGATCGGTTTCCTCTTATCTTTGACCGCTGAAATCATGTATCCACGTACATACAGTGATGCAACAGACATTTATTTATCTACGAGAAAAGCGGCGACAGTTGCCGAGATTTCCCGCGCACTTTTAAGGTGTGCATCGACCTTTAACCTCTTTGCGTCGAATGGAATACCGTTAAATAGCTAGTTTCACCGCCTCGTTTTCTCTGACTGCTCTTTTCTCTTCGCTGTCATTAAGTCCAGTTTTTACAGCTGGCTCCCTCGCAATTTCTCGATTATAATTGCCATTTTTTCCTTTTTTTTTTTTTAAATTAATGATCAATATTTCAGCTGAAAACACATTCGAGAGCTTCTGGTAATAAAAGACGAAGATGTGCATGTGAATTGAAAAAAAGTAATTTTAAAAGTTAAAGAAACAGCATACATAAAGAAAAAAGAAATGAAAACTTGTTAGCTCTTTATAAATGATTCGCGAGAACACGAAAGTTTTAGATATTTTAAGACATATCTCGCATTGGGATATTGAATCTATCTTTAGAATTAAATATATAAATATAAATTTGATTTTAATACATGTAAATTAATATTTAAAATTTAATCTTTTTTTTAATTTAAATTATTGTTTATATTGGAACTGTATTGAATATATTACAACTTTATATATTTCACAACTAAAAATACTATTAATTTTGAAGCTAATCAGAAACAATAAATAGATATAAAACAAAGTGTATCAATAATATAAAGTTTGATTCGTTACATTCAAAGTTGGGAGTTTTGTAAATTTAGTTATTAAATTACAACATTTCATTGTTCTATTCGTTTATACGAGAAAGTTCGACTGCTAAATTCGCAGGCGAATGAATCATAAAACATATTTGATACTTCTCACAAACTCAAGTATACAGAGAACGAAATTATAGCCAGACAAGCATCTTACAGTTATCGAAGTTTCATTTTTTGATGCTTTAGTTATACTTTGTTACTACCAAAGCGGTAACTATATTATTTTTTTAATGATAGTACGTAGACAAAAATTTAGCTATATGGACCGTAACTTTAAAATACATTTTTCTTCTGCAATATCATTACAACTTATTTTTGCAACATTATTTATTTAAAATTGTTCTTTTTCATGTTGTTATAATAATTATTTGTAACTTAAACATAATTAACTTGGACGGACTTCATTAATTAATTTAAAAAAGCGTGTAATCCATACACGGTTAATCAGTAATCTGTAACTCATTATGAAATTACAGTAAGAAATCAAAATCATCAAAGTGCAAATTCATTAGAGAGTAGAAGTTTCTATGAAACTTCAGTAGCCAAAATGAGAATTTCTCATCCGAAAAGTTCATAGTTCAATTTGTAACTGCAAATTAATTTTAATTTTTCATCTAAAGTTTTACTCTTTAATTGATTTTTATCTTTGAAAAATGTTTTGTTGACATTGACAAATGCAAATATTAAGTATAATTATCATAACTTTGCCATATTAATCATTTTTAACATCTGGAATAAAGATTATTGAAAGAGAAATTCGTTTATTACAAGATATAACAATTTGTCTAGCAATTTGACGACTTTAAATATTTGATTTATAAAGTTTCTCTAAAATTTCTATTGCAAATTATAAATTGTTGCATTTGATATATTAAGAAGAATTTTTATATATATATTTCTAAATTGTATTATTGTACAAGAAGTAAAACGATTTTTTACTCACAACAAATTGAATAACTCACAAAATTGAGCCTCCACTTTAATGTGAAATAATTATTTCACTTCAAATAAAAATGATAAATTATGATAGAAATTTATTGCAGATCTATCCAACTTTGCATTATCTATATATCTCTTTCGCCGCTTCTTATAAGTTCAAATAAATTTGCTTCAATCGCATATGAAGGCTGAATGGAGTAAGTTATATTTCTAAGAGTTTATATGTCAATGTCAAATGCATGCATTTAAATTTTGCAATTTAATCATGTAATGCAACATTTTGAGACCCATTGAATATATACACATTTTGGTTGAAAAATTGTGAAATGAAGAATTACTGTTGTTATGCTCAAATAACGTATGCAATATTATTATATATTTCGCAGATTAAGAAATCTTTTAAAAACTACAATAAAATGTCTAATTTGTAGGCAAACGCAATTTGCGCACAGACAATCACAAATGAATATATATGGCTTGAACTGAAACTTAAATGAAATGGTCTTAATAGAAAAATAATGCACGCGCCTAAGGCTGATGCCTGAAAATGCATCAACGCTGCTCTCGTGAAAAAGAAAGTCCAGAGAAAAAGAGCTGGGATTGGTTTAGTAAGCGTCGGATGATTATTATTTATCACAACGCTTTTTAGTCCAGTTTGACAGTTGCGCGGCGTAAAAACAAACAAAATGATGTCTTCTCCGATGTTCCAAACATTTATCAATTTCCGCGTCAATTCCTTCTTCTTCTTCTTCGTCGTCGTCTTCTTGCTTCCTTCTTATACCCCACTGGCAACAGCTAGACGCCAACATGACATGAAAATTTACGATTGCCGATGCTGCAGAGTTTCGAACGCGAAAATAACAATCCTGCAGAAAAGAGAATTTGCAGAAAATTATGTACTTCGTAAACTTTTTGACACCCGAAAATCACGTTACAGTAATTTTTGGTAATTTAAAAGAAAACTTTTAAGTATACAATAATAAGATCAAAAATTTTTTGCAAGCTATTACTATCAACAGACAAGTTTTGTGTTATATAAAAAAAATTACATCGTTCAGCTGAAGCAAAAAACCGCATCCAACACTCAATATGATTTAAATTAGTAAAATTATGTAAGTAATTACTAGATCAATCAAAAATGTTAATTTAATGAATAAGCGTGCAATTAAAAAAGTTATTTTTTTTGTAACGCTTCTCATATATGGTATTTTGTCAATAGAAAATGACACGTTAATTTGTATCTGTTGACTGCAATGATTCGTTCGACCTTGCAGCACCGGAAAAGCTGTAAATGTAGATTCGATAATCTCCCGTCAAATACTCAAGTCTTACGTAATCAAGTCGCGTTTTTTTACTACTTAAAAATCATGAAACAATTGTAACATGCTTATTCAGTAAATAAATTATATAAACTTGGCTAAATTATTTATTACGTATTTCTTATTTTGTCTCGCGTTTTATCCTTTTTTACTTCTCCTTAATGCTTTTAATTTTGCTAATGGCAAAGTAACGAACAAGTCACTATTATTATGATTTAGTGACAAAAAAACTAAATTAGATTTTTATCTGTTAAAAAGAAGTGCACATTACATTATATAAATTTAATGATCATAATTTAAAATTCTGCATTAAGATAATTATAAAACTACAACGAATTGCTTTGAGTCGAAAATTTATTGTTCGAACAAAAATTTGATTGATATCAACGTTTTATGCAAATTTGTCAGATTTAATGCAAAAGTGGTTACATACAAAATAAAATAATAAAATAATTTCACACATGAGAAACGCAATACATGTAACGTTAATTGTGGCATTGTCTTTGCTTCAACGACACACCCGAACATATTAGTAACGCAACTTGAGTTTACACGTTGCGAAACGATTTGCTGACTCATTAAAAGTATTTCCATTGGTTGAGCATTTTGAGATTCACTCCACAAGAAAAGTGTCACCTTCTGAAGTAACTTTATCTGTCAAATGTTCTCAATAAAAAAGTTATATTGATTTTATATTTATCATAGAAACCTCGGTATAAATATAAATAAAAATATAATAATTATATATTATAATATTGAAAGTGACATTAACGCATTCTATATTTTATAAATTAATAATTCATGCACTTTTATAGAAAATTGCAGAATATCAATGAGATTTCTATTTATGTAAGAAGAACGTTTATTTAAAAAAATGAATAAAATTGCATTTCTGAATCTTGGGAAGTAAAAAAATATAATAATAGGTTGAAAATTATGTGAAAATAAATAATTTATTTATAATAATTGGCATTATTGTGATGAAAAAAAGAAATAATTTGGAGAAGAAAAAATTGTTGTCATGTTTTATAATGTTTAGTTATATAATGATATTTTTATAACTATTGCAAAAACTTTCTCAGAAAATATCTAATCACAAATATGAACTAATAAAAATAAAATTTACTTATCACACAGATTTCTTGGAAATTGGGCGGAAAAAGACTTAATGTTACAGCATAAATCAATAATTTTTCTCAATATTTTAAATTTAATACCGATGAAAGCTGACTAAATGTATATTATTCAGCTTAACAGATTTTGAATAAATGCTGAGTTTTCCAATAAACTATTGAATGTTTAATTGAACAGAAATTTTATGAAAAAAATTTGTTCTACATATAAAGCATATTGAAGTTAAAAACTTCATCAATATTCAAGTTTAAACTTCAACAAGAAAAAATGTACTTCATATTTTGTTGAGTAGTATCAAGTTATTAAATTTATTTATTTATAAAATAACAATATGTAAAGTCAATTTTATAACTTTTTTTTATTTATAGAGTAAAATAAGTTTTCTGGAATATCTCCTCTCATATTATTTTTTTTTTATCACTCTATACTTATTACAATATCTCTGTAAAGACGCGAAAAAACGTGCGTTTAAATATGAGTTAAAAATAATTGCTGGGAAATATTCCACAGTTTTATTCTTTGAATATTTTTGGAATCTTAAGCAGCATATTGTCTGGCTAATTAGCATTAGCTGATCTACTTTTGTATTAAAAATAAATTGTTTAATTTTTTTACATAAAAAATTACAAAGTGCTTCAATAGCAAAAATTGAAGTAAAAAAAATTAGTTCAGAGGTTTAAAGGTGTCATCAACCTTTTTCACCTTGCCCAACACATTCTGAGTTTAAAATAGATTGAATAAAAATGTGAGCTGACTCTGAAACGTGTGTTCAAAATTTATTTGTTTCAAATTCTCCGCGCAACTAGAGACAAATTTGCTTAATTTTATATATTATAAAAATAAAGTAACATACGAAAAGAAATCTTTAAATTTAAAAGTAAAACATTTCTTATTGATAAAGTATTTATCATTTAGAAGATGGAACTTCCTTTATTCCGCATAAATCTAATTGACTCAAGTCTCTAAAATCTGAAATGTGAATTTATGTTTAGAGTAGGGTGGGTTTTAATTTGGACAAAATTATATTTTGACCGGGCCGCCCCCGAGAAGGGTAAAAAATGATTAAAAAATTATTCAATTATCTAAACTTCTTTAAATCAGCTATAACTCGTACCGGTCGATATAAAATTTTTCTCATTAAAGTAACATCTTGATATTTTTTACCAATAGTTGTAAAAATATACTGCAATTCATTTATAAAATTTACAATACTTCATTTCTGCAGTAAAAGTGTAAAAATAGCTTTAACAACTATTAAAATGCATTGAATATTGAATCGAATTGCTTTGTTTTTCTTAATTTTTTATGTAAATCATTGTCAAACTTTCATTTTTACTTTACAAACTTATTTTATTTTGCAGGTTATATAAACTGAAAATCAATAACTTACATCTACCAATCTATTTAATAATTTCTGAAATAAATTATATTATTATTTTTTATTTATTTATTTTCACAATTTTAAAAAATATTAATTTTTAAAACATAGATTGTAATTTTGACAGTATTTTTAAAAAAATTACATTAAAAAATTAATAAAAACAAAATGAAGTAATGTAAATTTTCTGAATGAATTACAGTATGTTCTTACAAAGGATTGGCATGAAATAGAAGCATTAATTAATATTAATAAATAATTGAAGTGTTTTTTCTTGCAAAAAGATTTTTTTCTGTAATAGTGCAAAAGGGCCACGTTATTTAAATGAGAAAAAGTTTATGTCTACACGCACGGCTTATTGCTGATTTAATTTAATTTTGTTCAAATTAAAACCCACCCTAATATACAATGACAAAAACACTCATACAGTAAGCAAATATATAATATACTTGAATTAAGTATAGTTTTCACTTGAGTAAATTTCACTTGAAATAAGTGAAACATGCTTGGTTCAAGTATATAATATAATTTAAAAATATACAAATAAATTTTTGATTTCATTTAAGTAAAAAATACTTGACTCAAGGTAGCAGTTTTTTCAGTGTAGGAGTATAGATAACATTATTATTATCAAATTCACACTTCAAAAAGAGTAATATAAAACAATGTTGTGCACATACATAAGAGTGTTAGTACATAATTCGCGGTGAGTGTGAGCAACGATACAACTTAAATGAGTCAGGCTGACAGAGTATAACAGTGAGACATTGTATCTGGCTGATACTTTTGCATTACGCGTTGATGAGCGACATCTTATTCGCGTCGCCCAACTGTCTGCCATTGCGTGTTGGGAGTTAACTAGGCGCGCGGAAATCATTAGTCGTGTGTATGTGTTGTCGCATACCAATGCAAACAGAAAAAAGAACATACACTAGTTGGCTGTTACATAAAATATAATACGACTGATAATATTATCGTTATTGTACACATAAACGGACAATATTTCAGCATTGCTTGAAAAACTCTGGAATCGGAATTCCGGATGCCTCAAATTGAGTCACTGATATCTAAGAATAAAAAAGAATGAATTTTCATTGCCGTGCTTGAGGAAATCAATTTCAAATGTGAATGAAATCTATGTTCAAGCATTTTTGTTGCTTAGTTTTAAACATTTTGTTTAAAACTGACATAAAAGATTTGGTTGAAGGTCAATGAAAATTAAGACGGGATTTCATTCGTGAAAAAGACTGGCAACTGTTTGATGTATGTCTAGCTGAAAATTTGGCAGTCAATTCGGCACCAGTTTCAATCTAGTCTTAATTTAAACTAGGACCGGTGTAACTATATGCTTTATTAACAGCTGTTCTACTTGACGAAACAAGAAATTCTAGACTCTTGCCAGACTAAAAAAGAATTTTCTATAGCTAAGTCTCAAATTTGAGTCTAGACTGTACCTACACAATGTAAGTGTAAATAAAAATGAAAAAAAGTGAGTTTGCATTATTCAAAGGAAAATGTTTGGTCTAGTTACATTGCATACACTACCCACCATAAGTTCTTGGACACATTATTAAAAATTGTTATGTTTTAAAGCCGCTATAACTTTGAGATCAATCTATAAAAAGGTCCGCAATTAAGCATGGTAGTCACATACATATCCAGTTTGGAGAAACTAAACTGATATTGAAATTAACTTGCCCCCTACCCTTATTAACACACCCCTCATGTGTAGCTATTTATTGAAAAAAATAGACTGCCGAAAAAGTCCTGCCAAATCATGAAAACAATTTTTTGGCCAATTCACGGTAAAAAATTTTGAAATATGGAGTCTTAAACGCTTTTTAAACAAAAAAAAGCTTGATAAGATTTGTTGTCACCGAAATATCCCATTCTTAAGTTTGACATAAAATATTTCAGCTTCTGCATTAACAAGTCTTTTCAAGTTTTGGCCATTTTTATTTCTATAAAAAATATTCATTATTTATTTATTAAAATCTTACGTTTACCGAATAATCCAATTCCTACCTTAAGGTATTTACATAACGGCCTTAAAATAAGCTCGTAGATAGAGCAAATGATAGAGACTTGATAATGCAAGATTAAATCTTAATTTCGGAAAATGTATTATCATTTATGAAAAATTTGTTATTGAGACTCACCGAAAAACGAAAAAACTAATTAAAATAAAACTTAAAACATTAGTTGTAGAGAGAATATCTTCGGTAACCATCTATACGTTTTAAGATTTTGTCTTAAAACTCCATTCAGCAAATATTATAAAACAATGTTCAAAAATATTTTCAAATATAGAGTTGGGTCAAAAGATACAAAAATGATAAACACAACATATCTTTTTGAACCGAAAAATATACCCTAGCTAAAAATAATCTCGATAAATCTTTGAAAAAATTTATCAGTTTCTAGAAATTGTTCAATTTTGTTAGAATTCACGAACTTAATTTTTAAACATTCAAAAATTGTTAAACCTGTAGATAAAGATCCTCAAGCCAAAATTAATTTCGGAACATACTGATGTAATTTTGTATTCTGAACACGAATATGACAATGAAAATTTGCATTCAAGTTAAGTTATTGAGATAATACAAAAATGGATCATTTTTGACTAAACCGGAGGCGTACATGATTTGAAGCAAAGTCATACAAGTTTTTTTATTCGGGAATTTTCGCTTCTCTCAACCTTCTTTATTCGCTTTTCTTGGTTTTTTCGTTTAACTCGGATTTTGTTGCTTACTCGCGAAAAATTCTGTTTTTGAGAAACCCGACCGAAAAAGAGTTAAGAAGAATCTCCCTTCTCTAAAGAAACGGCTGGGAGAGGGTAATTTAATCTATCTAGAAATTCTAGGCTCCTTTTCACTCGGATTTTTCACAAACAGAAATTCTTGCAAGCTAGCGGAAAAATCTGAGCGAAACAAGAAAACCGAGTGAAGTGATTAAACGGGGTCCAAGGGGCGAGGTCCTCGGAGAGGGGTTGAGACGGTGGAACCTCTGAATAAAAAATATGTGTAACCTTGCTTTTAATTATGCGCGCAAAGCAAAGTTTGCGGACTATTTTTTATGTTTTAATTTATTAAAATATAAAGTCCGATTCTATGAAGGAGCGTCAATTTTTTTCAACGGATTCATTATGAGGACACCAAATAAGACTTTCCACAAAAATTTATTTTTTATCTCAAAAATTAATTTTCATAATAAAATTAAGATAGCAATTTATAATACCCATTTTTATTCATTAAGAAGTTCTCAAAAATATATTTGAATACTAAGTTCAATTCGAAAATTCTTTATAATCTATTATGTCATGGGTCATTTTTACAGGTTTAAACACTGTAATCCAATTGCTGCAAAATTCAACAACATGTTATTTAATCTGGTTGCACACAACATATTGTAGAATTTTAAACTTTTTGTGTAAAATTCAATAATGTTGTTGTATTTTGAAGTTCTTTTAGATTCTAATAAATGCATTAGTAAAAAAATTAAGCAAATGTATTTAATTTATAATTATATCTTTCATTATTATTACATACTTTTAAAACAGATTGGTAGTTGATTATTCACTTGGAAGCTTTTTAAAAATATGACATTAAGGTTATGTTATTGTTTTACAGCAAAAATTTTAAAATTTAGAAAAAATCTGAAAATTAAACAACATGTTGTTTAAAGTCGTGTTGAATTTTCAACAACCCGTTTACAGTGACGATAAAAAAATAGATTTTAAATAAAAAAATCGATTAGTTTGTATTTTTCTTCTGGTGTACTATTTTAATTTCAATTTAAAAAGTGATAGATACTAGAAAAATTGAAAATACTTAGTATTTTGAATCATATAAACTAAAACAATGACGTGATAGTTAATGAAGAACTAATGAAGATTTTTAATTTG
This sequence comes from Idris sp. 1 HC-2018, assembly GCA_022817325.1. Classification (NCBI taxonomy): domain Eukaryota; kingdom Metazoa; phylum Arthropoda; class Insecta; order Hymenoptera; family Scelionidae; genus Idris; species Idris sp. 1 HC-2018. Next base: position 568 of record JABFPM010004200.1, on the reverse strand, counting down.
AGGTTAATTTTCAATACTATTTAAATAATAAAAATGGATTTTAAAGTTCGATATTTTATTTCCACTATGAAAATTAATTTTTCAGACAAAAAAAGCACACTTTATATTTTTAACAAAGACTCTATTATATCGAATAGTATGTAACACAATTATTTTTTGCATAAGGGCCTTCATTTGTAGGTTTACTCAAAAATTAATCAATATTCAATATTCCCGGCTACAAATTTGTTTTCAAATAATTGTATTCAGTCTGAAAAACAATTCTATATATGGCTTTGATAATAATAATTTTTGCTTTATTTTTTTAGATAATAAAATTTTTTCTTTTGTCAACATTTTTATTTTACATTTTATTTTACCTAGGTTTCTTTAATACAACGGAATTAATGTTTAATGATTTGTTATTGTAAATACAGTTGCTTTATGTTTGGAACATATTTAAATGAAAAAGAACTCTTGCATTATCGGTAAATATTTTTATTCTCTTAAATATAAAATATTATGAAATTTACTCAAGAAATAGACAAATCATCATTGCTTTTCTTTTTTTTTTCTTTTTTTTTTATTA
>JABFPM010004199.1:0-13030 GCA_022817325.1 Idris sp. 1 HC-2018 | reverse complement strand
GCGGAAGTAAAAATTGTTTGACAAAGATAGAAAAACAAAAAAGCGAAGAGCAACAAGGATAACCTATAGGTTGTCACTTTTTTTCTTCGCTATTTTGTCTCTCTCTAATTTAATACAAAAATGCAGGGAACCTTTCTGAAGTTCAAAAAATGTCATACAATAATTGTTAACAATATTCAAGCGATTTAATTAGTATAAAAAAACCTAAATATATTATTAATGTCTTTTTTCTCTTTATGACTTGCGAAGTAAGGATCAAACAAACTAAAAAAGTGCAAAAAAATTTTTTGTTTGTCGCACTGAAAAGGCATATGTGGTAACAAAATTTTAACCCTAGGGGGCGGACACGCTTATCTTAACGTGCTACCCCCTTTAAAATCTAAACAAAAAAATAAACGATATTTTGGTCAAAAATTCGATTCGATTTAAATAAAAGCATGATCATAACTAATTTTCCTAACTAATAATATGAAATCCTATATTTATCATGTTGACAGGTTTGTTTTCAATTATAATTTACGTATATGTCTCTTTAAAAGTTTAATTGGGATTTTTCATCTACTCAATTTTTGATCTGCTATAAAGCATCTTATTAATTCCATGCTTTTATTGAAATCGAACTTAAATTTTCGTTCAGAATATCATTTATCCTTTTTTTTTATTAAGTTAAGATTCTAAATTTATTTTGTAGTAATTTTTCAAGTTAAATAAAAGCATTATTTAAAAATAAAGTATATTTTTTATTATTTGATTCGTCCAAATATATTGTCATGAATATATTTTTTTCTTTCGATTTTGTTAATTTTTTATCGTTCAAAATCAATTTTCAAGCTGTTATATAATAGCTGCAGTGTATATTATCGAAATATATGTTGCAATTAATACTAACTTGAAAATCCCAATTCAAAGACAGAATTATGTAATAAGATTAGTCCGGCGCGGGTATGTCAGAATTTACAGGGTGCGGTAGTTTAAAAATAATCTCATTTTGTTGAGACAAAAATTAATAATCAAAATTCCCCACATAATTTATGCATAAAGAAAACTTCTCTGTCGTGACAAAGTATGTGTGGGCGTTTTCAGATAGTCTTTTAAAATGACATATTGTATTGCTTAAACCTTAATTCCAACGATAACGTGCAAAGCAGAAAAGTTTTCATTTCTGCTTTTTCAACGGATAAAATGATCGTCGACAATAATACATTATGACAAAATGAATATAACAATTTTTGTCATTATTATCATAATCATAAAAATAGTCTCTTATGTTCCTTGATAAATATAATGAGATATTAAATATTGAATAGTATACATGTATAAACTGATGATAATCAATTTATAAACATAGGAAATTGATGTATTTTGTTTTAAATAAAACAGCGATAATTTGCACATTTATTATTAAATGTGAGGTTAATTCTGAAAACTTGATTGAAGAACTATTCACAATGGCCAGTAATGGTGAAAAGTATTGACGTGCGCAGAACACCTTTTATATATCTCACAATAAGATTCTACGCATAATGCATGCATTTGCTTTTTGATTACACCTTTATGATACCAGCGCATTAACAATCGGTATAAATTTATGTACAATATATAAACTTGCAATAAGTTATTTGTTTTTAATGATTTTAGACTATACCAACATGAAATTCAGAGCCACAAATTCGTTTAAAAGAATGACAAGTACGTATTTATGATTCACAAGCTCGTTTATCAATCTTTCTGAATCGATTTGTTTATGTTTATAATATTATTATTTTGTCTTTTAAATGATGATTAGAATAAAATATTGTAATACTATATAAAAATATATTCTAAAATATTAAGAATATTCAAATATTTCCAAATTTATCAATTAAATAAGTAATTAGTTTTGAAATGTCTATATCTCTTATGCAAAACCATTATTCTGCAAAGACTAAATAATGTTTTGAGGTAAAACCAAAATATCTTTTATTTAAGAACTTCAAATCCGGAAATGTTGAATATGGGATATTTATTTTGTTGTAAAATATATCATTTTTTGCAAGTTTTAATCACTATTATAAGAAGCCATTATTACTTCGATGATAATTTATTCAAGTTGAGCTTTAGATTAGATTATAAATAGTAAAATAATTATGACGAAGATTGCATACAAGAGAACATCGAAACCGATATGCAATTCTTACGATGCGATGCAGCGTAATGCGTACCTTATGTAGGAATTTCAATGCTTGCGCGAAATGTTTTTGCACTTGTAACATCCCCTTTTGATGATTCGATAAAAGATTTCGAACGTACTTCATCGACATTATTCATATGTCTGTACTAAAAGTAGAGACAAAAGTGAAAATAAATCTATCATATATATGATTTACTGATGTTTGTCGGGCAATTTGGGAACGAGACACTACACTGAAGAAAATGTGTAGTAGTTTGAGTAAATTCAATTCAAAATTTAATTGAGATGTACACAACTCTATAGTTAACTCTCCTGTTGAAAAAGTCTTATAGATACTTATAGAAAAAATTCTATATGGATCTATGCGGTTTTTGTCCACGCATTTTGTTTGATCGACATGGAATTGCATATTCATTTATTAGTACTCAAAAATTAAGTTCAACTAAGTAACATATATGTGTTTACAATTTTACTCTCCAAAAGTCTAATGTTAAACGCTTTTATATGTAAACAAAATGATATTTAAATGTTTTGTTGAATAGTAATAACAATTTGAGCAATAATGTTATGAGTACATTGAAGATTTAGAATAGATGCTGGATAATTTCTGCTTTATAAAGACATCTGCCAATGTTGACAATCTTATTCTGGACAGCTATAAAAATATGATTAAACATTAATTTCATTTATGTATCGCTTGTATTAGCATACATAATACATATTTTATTTAAAGTAAACACTTAAAATTCGTATATTTTATGATAACCTAAACTTTTTTGTTTACCGAGAGGAAAACTATGCAGTTATTGCTTTAGTGACCTAAGCAAGCACTCCTAAGCAGCTAGTGCTTAGTATTCGAAACAATTCTTACAAGTCTGAACGTAGTAGCACTTTAACTGTCATAACGTAGGAGTATTTGTAACAAATTATTGCTATTTAATAATTATTTTACTTATTTAATGTATACAAAAACTTAAGATTAACCGAAATTTTGAAGTACATTTTATTTACGCAATTATCGTTACATAACTATTAAAAATGTAAAAAAAAATCTTTTCGTATATAAACTATTAAAATTATTTACAATAACTTTTTACATTTTCATTTTGTTTACATGCTTATAAATATGAAACAAATATTTTAAATTCATAAAAACATAATTTATAAGTTTTCAAGGCGAACTAAGTTAAAAACAGTAAAAATAAATTTTAAAATATTCAGCGATGTTTTTATTTTCTAGTCAAAATTAAATTAAATTAATTAAAAATATAATTGTTAAACACTTAGTAGAGATTAGTAAGTATACTAACGAATTTTTCTTAATTCTTTTATTTGATTAAAACAAATGGTTTCATAGTATACAAATATTTACAGCATATAACGAGTGGCAATCATCAAATGTTTTCCGTTATTAAAAAGTAAACACGGTTGGATGCTAGGTATTTCATCACAATTTCTTAATATATACAAACTATGTTCAAAAACATTATAAGCAAAATAGTGATCACCGAAATACAAAGGTATAAACGGCTGTAATTGCAAAAAAACTTTTTCTTGCCGTACAAGAATATATATATTCACAATTTTTGCAAAAGTAAGTTTATCATTTTCGCTCATTTCTAACACATAGACCATTCCAGTTTTGAATTCCATTTCATTTAATTGCACATAATTCGTAGAAAGTATTCTTTCATTAACATTTGTGTTACAAAAATACATTTTTCTAGTACGAATGTCAATGTATATACACAAATTATATAGTAGTTCATTTTCACTGGTTTATTTTCAAAAATTAGTTTTGCTAAGCACAGTTGCATTTTCGTAAATACAGTTCCTAACAAATCAGTTTTGTTGCAGCTTGTAAGTGCACAGGCCTTCAAGTGCCTATACTTGGACTCGTATCGCATTGACCAATAATGAACTAATGGTCCATTATTGATCATTGCTCTAACCAAGTGAATCATATTGTGGAACTTGTATTTTAATTCTCCAAAAAGGCTTTTATATAAAGTCAACAATTTAGGAACTAAATACTGAACTTGCAATAAGTGACCCTGAATAATACGAGAAGACAACATAATTGATATTATTTTACGCATTAATATGTATAACTCCCAATTCTTATTGCCATGGCTTGGATCTTTGTCGCCGATAAGCAAAGAAAAGCTATCTACTGAAACAAATTAATTTAGATGCAGACATTTTTAATGTTTTTTTTTATACGAATGAGCTTTTCTTTGATTAACGGTATTTTGTTGGAAGATTCAACTGAATTGTTTTGAAATTGTTCCAATCTTGTATTCAAAAAATCCAATATAAATCATTTTTGCTTGTAAATCAATTCGTTTAAAATGTAAACCATCGTATAATTAACTGTTCTCTCGAACCAGTCGTGCATCAAATCTAAAGAGATATTCTCAGAAATATAATAATAATCTTCTCGATGAAATACACAGTTAAATTGTATACCCGTTTCAATAGAATTTTTGTTCGCAATCATTTTTATAAAACTCACGTGTTTTCAAGAGCTTTTTATTTTCGCTTATTAAACTTTTAATCTCATCCATAGACGCAGAACATATTCTACACGGTTTTCCACTGTTGACATTTTCCGTAAACCCTAGCATTTCATTTAAACCGAGATTGTCTCTTAAGATATAAACCCAGTTGAAAATTTATTTGATAGATGTTATTATTCATTTGAACAGTTATTCCTTCAATTCTTAATTCATTAATTTCTTGGATGATTTGATCATAAAATGTATTGTAATCACATAACTTTCTATCGTTAACATAAGCTAAAAATACAGGTAAAATGTTATCCAAACGTGACACTATGTGAGAAGAAAAACATGGTATAAAAGCATACAAAGCGCCAAATTTGTTTTTTCCTGCATGCGAACCTACTGCATTACCACTCTTGCAATCGTCTTGAAAAAGAAAGTTTGGAATATAAAATTTATTATCAGACTTCTCACGTATGTTTTTCCATAAGCTGCCTTGAACAAAGTTACTAACAATACTGGATTCATTATACAATGTGCTCATATAACTAACTAAAGTATCAAGTGTTCCAGGAATTTTTAATAATTTTTTGAAACTCCATTTTAATGGTACATATTTAGCAGTTAAATCAACTTTTTGGGGGTCGGAAACGTTTTCCCTATTTTTGTATACATACTTGTGTCTTATTACGCATTCGACACGTAATTTCAAAAGACCTGCCTTTTTATATTCTAAGAATCTCTTGTATTTAGTGTCATATCTTTTAAAAATGTCTTGTGTTGTTTCTGATATATTTTCTAGAGTACTGATTATCTGAGGATCTACTTTTCCTAAATTTAATTTAAGTTACAGCAGTACATGAGATGTGTAAATATTATTTACAAAATTATTTAACATGCTTATAAATGTGTCTATTATATTTCTTGGAAGTGTCAAATCAGCATATAAATTTAACGTAATATTAAGAATTTCGCGTTCTATAGTGTGCAATGGATTGGCCATGTTTAGCATTAACGTATACGTAATCTAAATCGTATGAAACATAATAACTGCAGTTACCAGTTACTTTAACTGTACAAAATCTAAAAATAAACAACTTTCTGGCCTATTGCATCGGTTAAAGCGGTAATACATTTATAAGGCTTTGAAGGTTCTTGCCCAGTTTTATGAACAAAGTTTTGCAGAAAAAGCCAAACATGTTTACATTCGCAATTGAAACCACTATTGAGAGCAGCAAAACTTTTGTAACATAAATCAACGGCTTCTACAATATTTTTAGAATTTTTAGACAAGCAACATAGAGACCAATTTTATTTCTCGAGGCAAGAAAGTTCTTTCTTTTCAATTCTTTAAATTTTTCCAAATCTTCAATTAACTGAAACAATTAAAAAAAAATACAAAAAAACATACGTTATAAATTCACTACCTGCGCTTGAAAAATAACAAAATTAGTCATATCTTCGAAAAAAATTCCAAAGGATACTTCACAAATTATTTTTTTTCTAAGAAGCGGCCCGAAAAGTCTTGGAATAAGAAGCAATCCCGCAGTACTTTCTTTGTCTTAAAAAATTATGTTTGTAAATGATCACATTGTTTTAAAGAAAAAAAAAGTAATAAAATAGTCATGTATAATCAGTTATTCATTACCTGCATTGATTAGCAACTCATCGCATTCTGCAATTTTTTCTTGTTCCTGGCATAGGTAATTACGAAAGAAGCTACTTTGTTTCAATTATTTATCAAATTTGACGTAGTTTCGAGTTGATTTGACTTTTAACTTTTTTCTCAGTGTATAAGTCATCCAATAAGATATTTTTTCCCAATACTTATTTATAGGACTTTAAAAATGTTATTCAACAAATTTCTCAATACATGAGTATAAATAAATACAATGACTGATAAAAAAAATAGGTTTACAAATTTTATTTTTACATAAACAAAGGGTTTAAAGATCAATTATTAACATATAACAATATGCATTTTAGGATTGAAAATTTTATTTCTAATTCCCAGAAAAGTTTTAGTTTTTGATCGAAAATGAAATTTTATGATAACCAAATAAATCAAAAATTGTGTTTTATAGAAGCACAAGAGATGCAAAACACTGTTTATAGGTTTTTTTTAATTTTCGCAGTAGGTAGATACAATACTTTTTAATTACACAATTGTGTCAGGCATAAATTATTATAATCTGAATGTTGCGCAAACAAATGTTTGCACTCTTCAAGTCATGGCTGCCATAAAATTAGTAGGTAATTAAAATTCATTCCTATTGATGAACACACTCTAGATCGTGATATATTTTGGAATCTGTATGAGTTAGTCCGATAAAGCAACGAGTCATAAACAGAAATACAATCTAAGATTGGTTATAAATTAATGTATATAATATTAAAAAAATTTAATTCAAACTACAAACACAGGTCTTTTTACTGCTTCAAATCTAATCTTTTTATCTTTAATACGTAATTCGCGAGAAATTAGTGAAAAATGTCAATTTTTAAGAAATCACAGAGTTTATCCCCCAAGCTTGAATGAAGTTTGAAATTCAATAAATGTGACGAATAAATGAGTTTCACCATTTAAATGAATGAATTGTTATTAGGCATTTCGGGGAAAAATGACACAGGGGAAAAACAGATGTAGGGAAAAATAGAAAGGGAGTCGAAGAAAAATAGAATGAGGAAATTTGACACCTTATAGTCTTGTCTACTACATGAGCCCCTTTAAATTTAGGGCCCAAAAAACGGTATTTTCGGGCCTGGAGGGGTCTATTTTGAACTTTTCAATTTTGAATATTAGATTTTTTTAAAATTGTTGTTTTGTTTTTTTATAAAACTGAATATTTAATTTTGTTTATGATTAAAACATTGCATTTGTAAATATAACATGGTAATCCAAGTTTTCATTACAAGTTTTATTTGTCATTTCTATTTTTTTATTCTGTTTTTAATTTCACTTAAATAAAATGCTTTCTTATACCAACCTTTTTCACAAATTGTTTGCAAATACGTGTATATTAACAGAAATTGTGAGATAGTGTCTTAATGAAAAAAAAACGACTGAGTATTTTGCGTAACTTAAAACAAAAATGTCTTAAAAGGGATAATTGTGTCCTATTTTCAGACAACTTGAGTGTCTCAATACATGAACGTCTACTTTTATCAGTCGGTCGGAGTGTCTTGAAACAAAATTAAGACTCCACGAATGACTTCGTCAGTTTTAAGACGCAAAATGATCAAATCAGATGTTCAAACAAAATTTAAGACACATGAAATTCTCATGTGACTTAATTTAAGACACCAAAATGCGACCTATTTTTGCAGTGTAGGAAAAACTGTTGCGTTTCACAGATTATTCAACCCTCTAGGTTAAATCCTTCATTTGAATGAGAATTATTAAATTTAAAACTACTTTCTATTTTTGTATAAACAAATTTTGAAATCTTTGGCAAAAATAATATACCTATACAGACATACAAGTCATGCTCTTTTTCAAACATTTGAAACTAAATATTTCAAGTTCTAGATAGTCCAAGTTATTCAAATTTTGGCAAATAAAGAATATTAATGTAGAAAACTTAACGTTAAAATTGAAAAATTATGAATTCTGACTTTTATAAAGTAAATTTCTTTTTACAAGTATTTTATTGACAAAATAATTTTTTAATTATTTTTAAATTAGTTGTTTTACAATTGTTGATAATATATCGACGAATCATCTATTAAAACACAAAAAAACATTATTTAAATAATAATTAAAAATTTATATTTTGACGTCAGTCCGGTCCTACTTTAACATAAGCGAAAACAAAATCAGCGAATGATGTCTCAAATCTGCCCCTTCTTTCCGCACCCCTGCGTACACACACGCAAGGTCACCCACCCTTTTAAAAGGTCCCTAAGGCTTCCGCCTCTTTTGGTATTAAACGTATAAATTCTCATTCAGACAATAGTAATAATATTTGCACATAAAAAAAATATGCCACATTTTATAAAAAATTTGTTACATTGTTCTAAATACATTTGAATTGCATTTAAGAACTTAAATTTCTTAATCTAAATACTAATTTTTTGTTAATTTTACATTGTTTCAGATAATGCAAAACTCAATCAGGGGATTAATTCGGAATCGAAATAAAAATTGGATTAAATGTGATACTTACATCTTTGGCGGTCGCAATGCTTCAACAAACACAAAACCAGAATTCACGTCTGTCAGATACAACGTGGAACGAGGTCCATACGCTAATCTATCAGATAAAGACGTGACATATTTCACCGGACTGTTAGGCCAGAGTAGAATCATCACCGATCCGGACGAGTGTTACGGTTACAACGTTGATTGGATCAAGACGATGCGAGGTGTGATTGACAAATATTTTGAAACAAATATTGGTTCTGTTGTAATTAAAATAGACATTTTTAATTTCTTGAGTTAATTATCTTTTGAAAATAAGAGCTATTTAATTATAATATTTTTTAAAACAATGTTGAATATTATAAAAACGACGTAATATCGATTTTTGTGTAAAAATCGATACAATAGACAAATCAAATCAAATTTTCTGTAAAATAAAGTTATTACAAAAATTGTATTATAAAGGTTTATAAGCAATTTAATGGTGTTTGTATAAAAATTACATTTATAAACCTCTAACAATATAATTTATTTATAAAAATATAAGCGATATGTTAATATTTTTAGCTGTTTATTGCTTTTCTAAATATTTTTCGATCAATTATACTCAAAAAATATTCTCAGTTTGAATGTTTTTCTATAATTGTTTTAAACAATTTTCATTCAGTTAACTTGCGTCCTAATTCCGACCGTTTTACGTTACTGACGAGTTAATTCGCCACATTTCATTTTTTTAAAAAGTAATATAAGTGGTGTTATAATTTTTAAAAACAAGAACTCTTGAAAGTTTAATTAATATACAAGTTTTAATGGACAAAATATAAAATTAACGAATTTTGAAATTTTGAAAATCGAAATAATTTGATAACTTATGCTTGTTAGTTTATTTAGTTTTTTTTTTACTTATTACACGTTTAAATGTTTTTTTTTTAATATTTTATTTTGTAAATAGACGATCAAATTATTTATTTTTTTCAGTGAATAAGTTTCAATTGTGTTTCGCTAATTTTTACTTTTTAAACTTTTTCCTTTAATTTTTTCTGAAATTGCTGTTTATATAAATTTAAATCTATATATTTTTCCGTTTCGTCAATATTTTTTGTTCATTTTTTATTTAATTAAATTGGCGAAAATTATAAACAATTTCGCTCATTAACAAATTTTCTAATTTGTTTTTCAAACGATGACTCCCCCGTCGTCAAAAAAATTGATTTGAAACAATTTTGCATGCGGTAATTAAACGAAATCTCGCTTTTATAAATTTTCTTGTAACGGTTTGCAAATTGATTATTTTAATAATAATTCGCACGAAATCTGTGTACATAATGAATTCAATATTTATAAATTAAAATACTTATTCGATATTACTTGAATAATATAGTTCTATAAATAAATATGTTATATTTTTACAAGTTAAAACTTTCATTTCAGTTACAATATAATAGAGGAGTTATTATAAATGTTAAAGGCGCCTTACACTCAAGCGTTTGGGAAGTAGAGATGAAGGACAGAGCTATACGGTTCATATAGCGCTTTTTGCTCCTTACTTCCCAAACGTTTGAATACCCCGGATAAATACATTTCACAAACGAAGTCGTAAAAAACAAAGATAAGGTGAAATGCATTTCAAGTTTGTTTAATTTATTAAAAACAAAACTTATTTTTCATTACATTATGTCGTGGTTGTTAAAAAAAAAATTTTAGCACTTGTTGAAGGCTGTTTTTTTTCGCAAAAGGCTAAAATTCTACTTTGCTACTAACATATTTATTATGATTTGAAATAATACAAAAGAATAAAAGATTTTGTAATTATTTCGAGTATAAACATTTGAATTTGCTATGTTGTATAAAGGTACATATCATTTTTGGAGTTAATCGTTCATATGTAAAATTTATGTTCATTAAATCAAACCACTTTTTACCAATAATTATGTTAGCAAACTTAACTATGTGGAACTTGATTTCATTACAGTAAATAAAAGTGATTTCTACCTATTTTTTAAAATATAAAATCTGTTTTCTTTTTTCAGGAAAAAGTCAATTAATTTTAAGACCAAAAACGACAGAAGAAGTGTCTTCGATATTGCGTTACTGCAATGATAACAAACTAGCAGTATGTCCTCAAAGTGGAAATACCGGATTAGTCGGCGGAAGTGTTCCGGTTTTTGATGAAATTGTTCTTTCAATGCAGCTCATGAATGAAATCATTGACATCGATGAACTGGCTGGTGGGCTTAGAAATAATACCTACATACTCTAAAACTTTGAATATTAATTGTAAAAATTAAACAATTTTGTTTTAGTGATTTTTTTCTCTTTTAATATTGAAATTTTCACTTCAACTAAGGAATGTGAATAAAGTAAAAACTTAAATTATCTTTATAACTGAAGATATTTATTTAAATATAAAATATTTAAAAAAAAAAAGAATTTTGATAGTTTAATTAGTTAAAATTATGAATATATAAAATAGATAAAAATCGAAGGACAAAATAAATTGACTGATGTTTCACAGGTGTTCTTGTTTGCCAAGCGGGATGTATTTTAGAGTCACTAGAGGAGCGCTTGCAGCGTGTTGGTTTAATGATGCCGATAGATTTAGGTGCGAAAGGGAGTTGCCTGATCGGCGGCTGCATCTCTACAAACGCCGGCGGCTTGAGGCTTCTGCGTTACGGCAATCTCCATGGCAATGTATTGGGGCTTGAAGCTGTACGGATTTATTTCCTTCCTTACATTTCTCTTCAAAGCTCCCATTTGTTTTCTTTATTTCATAGTTTCATTCTTAATATATTTAAAACTAAATAAAATTAATTAACCCGTTGACTTTATTTTTTTGCTTTTTAATAACATTTTAATTTTTTTCGATTATGCAGTTATAACTCAACATTCTAAGGTCTAACGTACTAAATATAGAATTTTTGTTACAAAAATATCATAAGAACTTAATTCTTGTTTAAAAATACGAATTTCATATTATTTAATTATGATATTATTCAGTATTTGAAGCCAAATTTAACAGAATTTCTCCATTTTCGAAAAAATGTGTTAACAAAATTGTAAAACAGCCAACGGGTTAAATCATTACAAATATAAAATAAACTAACATTCAAGCATTTGTCGAATAGGTCAAAGCAAACGGCGAAGTAGTAAACTGTTTTAATACTCTGAAAAAGGATAATACTGGATACCATATGAAACACTTGTTCATTGGATCAGAAGGAACTTTAGGAGTCGTAACTAAAGTTGCCATTCAATGTCCCTCTCTGCCAAAAGCCATAAACGTTGCTCTTCTAGGTAAATAATAACATTAAGAATCTCGTTTCGAGGAAAATTTAAAATACTTTAGGTATAAGTATAAGATTTAAGATATATTTTTTAAATTCGAGCAGTAAGAAAAAGTAATTTCTATAACAATTTATTTCTGAGAATAAACAACACGTTTGATTTCATACTCAGGTCTAAACTCATTTGAGGACGTGCTCTCGATTTATAATTTGGCTCGGAGGGAATTAGCTGAGATTTTATCTTCGTGTGAAATGATGGATCGTGAGTCGATATCATTGTGCACGAAGTATCTGAAACTTACGAATCCATTGCTGGATGAGAACGAGCCATATAAATTTTACATGCTGATCGAGACAGCGGGTAGCGAGATGTCCCACGACGAGGACAAGATCAGCCGTTTCGTTGAGAAAGCCATGTCTAGTCAACTGGTTCGAGACGGCACCATGTCCTGCGAACCAACCAAAATAAAAAACATCTGGGCGCTGAGAGAGAGAATTGCAGAGGCGGTTCTGCACGAAGGCTATGTTTTTAAATACGACGTATCTCTGCCGTTGACTCATTTTTATCAGCTCATTCAAATCCTCAGAGAAAAACTCTCTAATGACGCAAGGATAAAAACAATCAGTGGATTCGGACATTTAGGTCAAATAAAATTGAACTTTACAAATTTGTTCACAATTTTATTTTAATAACTTTGTGGAATGATAATTTTATATTGTAAATTTGATTAATTTAATATAATGATTATATATTAAAATTGTCATATATTCAAATTTAATGAAATTTTCTTACACTTTTGGCAAAAGTAAATAATAATTCATTACACAATTAGTTTGTAAAGTCAGTTGTGTAATTGAAAGCTTATAATATGAACAAAAAACAGTAATAATAATTTGTATTTAATATTTTTAGGAGATGGAAATCTGCACG
>JABFPM010004198.1:0-13032 GCA_022817325.1 Idris sp. 1 HC-2018 | reverse complement strand
AGTGTACGTTACAAAAAATACATTTTTGAAACTGTAGGCTAATTTGTACTTTTAATTACAATAGTTTTTTAAAAAAGTTAACCGAAATTCAGTTCTTAAAATTTTTCTTTTTAGAACGACATTTAAAAAGGGAATTTTATTATGAAAAAAATGTTGCATACTAATAATATTAACAACAAGTGTTATAGATTTTTCACATTTCAACTTTTACCATCACAAATTTTATGAAAATAAACGATAGTTAAATAAATATATAGCTTTGGAAATTATGTTTACATATTTCATCTTTCAATAACATTAACATAAAGAGAGTAAAAGTTCGAGAGTAAAATCTCTAAAGTTGGTCATCGTAAGTGATTGCGCATACTGCATATATGTGATTATACAAAAATAGTAGAAACTCATTCGTTTAGAGCAAATTAAAATATTTGTATTACAATGTTTTACGTTGTGGAATTATTGAAGAAAAAATGTAACAGATGAGAATACAAAATTGAATTGTTACAAATTGTTTTTTTCTTTCAATAATTAGAGTATATAATGCATTAAAAATATAAGCCTATTAAAAAATGCATTTAAATGTATAAGAAAATTATATGTAGATGTATTAAAAATGCTCTAAATATTATAAAGTACTTTTCAAATTAAATTTTTTTACAAACTTTGACGTTTAGCACACTTAAGAAAGTTATTTTTTGTTAGGGAAACAGAATTTCATAATATGAAGTAGATTCACAAAAATTCTTTTCTAAAAAAAAATCATAAGTTTCTATTTCAACATTAGAAAGAATTTATGTAATCATATTATATCAAAAGTTTCTTTTAAATTTTGAATCTTCTATTAAAGACCAGTCTTCTGCAGAAATTTTTAATTTCAATTTAATTTTAAAATTTTGGTTTTCCTCAAGTATACTCATTTAAACATTTTAAATTAAACATATACATTTAAACATTTTAAAGACTGATAAGTTGCACATTTTATAAGCCGTTGGTTTGGTTCGCCATTTAAGATCTTAGAATATGAGTATATCTAACCGGATCCCGGTCAACGCTCGTTTAAAAATGTAAAGATCTCAAATAGAAATTGATTGAGCTTGATTAATTAATTTGCTAAATATTTGCAAAATCTCTCGATTTCTTACAAATTATTTTTTTTTTTAATATTAATCATCCGAAAATAAATATTATAAATTTTATTCACGTTAAAATTATCAATAATTAAAAGCATAAACTTTTTCTTTTTTAAACAGCACAAATTTGTAAGGAAAATGCAGTTTATATTCTTTATACAAAATGTAAACGTTATGATTGTGGAAAAAAATTTTATTGTAACACAAGACAATTAAAAAAGTGGCTGATTTCCTAGTTATAAAGTGTTTGCAATCTTTGTACTTGCTGCTTTCTATTAACCTATAATGATACACTACTGTGAGAAAACATTTCTTGAATTAAGAGGTGTCAAAGAATAGATTTTATAAAAAGCAGTCTCTTTAAAAAATTGTAGTCAAAAAATTAAATTACTAGTAGAAAAATTGTTAAAAATTTTATTATTGTATTAATACATTTGTAAAAAAATAAAATCTTAGATTTTTTTTCAAATGGATTGAAAACTCAAAAAATGATATACTTTTTTTGATTACAAGTTTATTGTTAGAGATTCTTCCAAATTGAAAACTGCAAAATCAAAATAAAAATTTTAATAATAGAAATCACGGTGATGATAATGATTAAAAACTGTGTCAGCAGTATAAAAACGAACTGTATTAGCCCTCTCGACATCTGGCTTGTAAGTAGATTATCTGACAATGAAAGTAGCGAAACACTTTTTACGATGATACGATGCTCACGACCCGGTTTCCGGATCGGATACTTTGAACTTATTTCTAATGCCTTTCTGAACGAAATATATACATAACATTGATTATTTTAAAATGTTGCTTAGAAATAAGCAATCTTGTGAAAAGGAAATCGTTTTCATTTACATTTTCTGAATTGAATTATATGCACATAACCAATGTCGTTTTTCATATAAAACGATAAAATGAAACAAAATTCATCATAGAAAGAGAAATGGAACCGTTTCTGGGCCGAGAAAGCGCAAAAATTATTATTGTCGAGAAATTCGCTAGACACTGTTAATAACACCGTAAACTTTTCATGAATTCAAAAATTGTTTTATTGCGATTAAATTGCAGTGCACTACGATCAAAATAAGTTGAAAATTATAATTATTTTTGCTTCATTTGAAGTTGCAAAAATTACATTTCTATCTTTGTGTGAAAATGAAAATTTTGAAATTTGTTTTCTGATTATAGACTTCAAAGAGAATAAATTATTTTTAACTAAAATCAAATGTATAAATTAGTTAGCGCAGTATAATGAAAATTTCTCAAAATAGATCAAATTAATTTTTAGTTTACGACTCAGCTTATGTACTTATTTAAATTAGTAGTGCGTGATTAATGATGTAAATTTCAAGAAACTGTTAAATAATTTTGCGGTCATTATAGTATTTTGTTTAAAAATCTAGGATTATTGATTATTCTATTTTATTAGAATATAAGATTAAAAATCTCGATTTAAAGTTTATTGCAATTGTTATTTTATTGTTAATGAAGAAAAAAGAAAATCTTATTTTTAAAACCAACCACTAAA
The DNA here is from genome assembly GCA_022817325.1 of Idris sp. 1 HC-2018. Classification (NCBI taxonomy): domain Eukaryota; kingdom Metazoa; phylum Arthropoda; class Insecta; order Hymenoptera; family Scelionidae; genus Idris; species Idris sp. 1 HC-2018. The sequence continues at coordinate 10,377 of JABFPM010004198.1, read as the reverse complement.
CATTTTTAGTTTTTTGAGAGCAAATTTATTAACATTCTTTTACTGCAAAATTAATTAATAAAAGTGATTTTGATACAACTTTTTTTTCAACACTAATTTTCAATAATTTTTATCAAATAATGTTTATATTTTGTCATATCTTTTTTTTCACTTTTACGATGATAAAGTATACGTTGCATGTAATATAATATTTCACTTTCAGTATAGTTTTCATATGGTATATTAATTTAAAATCATTCTGTACGATATATGTTAATGTATTACATTTGTTATGAATTTGTGCAGTTTTTAGCTTTCTTGTATTTTCTGCACGGTTAGCGATTTACTTCGACTTTTGTTTCGATGCGCACTAAATACACGACGCGAGTAATGAAGTAAATTAATGATTTAGATTGTATAATCTAGATCATAAGTGTAACATTCGTATGATTAATTAATAATATTAAATAACCTATTACAACTTATAATAATTAAGTTACAATAAACCCCATATTATATTAATACAGGTAATCCTTTTTTTCTTATTTATTTAATTATTTTACTTAAATAAATTTTAATAATGACATGACCATAAAATATCATATACATAATACAACTCTTTTGGCAAATAATTGTTTATTATATTTATTATTTATAATAAATATGGATTAATGTGTGGAAATTAGTTTCATAAAGAAACAGTGAATTATGCATGATGCAGTTTCACATTATTATTTTTAAAGATTGATAATACTCCATATTTTTCCATGCACACAATTGAATTACATAATATATTTGTATTTCATATTATTTAAATGTTAAAAGCAATTATCAAATTGAAATTGTTCTTAAATATTTAAATAATTGATAATAATTATTATATTTTAAATGTACACGTACAAAAAAAAAGTAATTTTTTTTTTTTTTTTTTTGTAAAAGAGAAAACATTTTTGACAGTGCGAATGACTCTTAAATATAGGCTAATAAAAGAGAAAAAAAGATACACTCCGAGTTGTAGGATCAGGAACTGAGTTGCAGTAAGATAGAATCCGTTCTCTGCTTACGATCTTATCTTATAAAAGAAAGAGTAACAAGCAGTAAAGACAAAGAGGAAACAGAAAACATAGGTTTGGATGAAGATGCAAAATGGACCAACAGTACGAGTGGGGACCTAGATTAAAAGTAAAGGAGGCCATCCTTTGAGACTCAGAGCAATCTCATATCTGGAAGAGTCACAGTTGTTATGTTAACGGATTTAGTGTAAAACGTTGTTTACGAAATTAAATTTTGCATACACAACTAATTGTATAGCAGACGGTTAGTGTCAGTGATCAAATATTAAGTTACTCATATATCAATCAAAGGTGTTTTAAAAGTGATTTTTAACAGTGTAATAAGCTTGTTTTTATCATTAATTTATAATAAATTCGGAATTTTACTTTGATGCGTTGAATTTAAAATCATGTGAATGTTCAGATTAAACATGAAAATAATAAATAATTTAAATTTTACACTGAAATAAAAAGTAACTTTCTAAATTAGAATTTCTTGTTCATTGTATCCTGTGGAAATAAAATTTACAAACCATGCATGGTAAAATTGTATGGAATTTGATATTATAAAGTTTTTAAAAAATTGTTAAATTAACACAAAACGGTTACAAATTAAACATTTTAATTCTAAGGCTAAAAATGATTTAAATCAGTAAAATAACACAAATTCGTTTGATTTATTAGACTATTGTGCGAGGAATTTTTCTTGAAACCAGTTTTGTCAGAGAATATTAAAAAAAAAACTTTTAGTATTTCGTGAAACACGAAATCTTCATACTAAGTCTTAGAAAATTTTGTTTCTAGAAATAAAAAAGATAAACATTAAAATAATAAAAAAAATTTCAGTGTTTCTATTGTATTCATAAATTTAAAGCTTTTTAAACATGTGTCTTATAAAAAATGAATAAATAAAGTTGAAAAAAAACAAAGAATAATATTTTATTAGAATAAAAGGCATATTTTAGAAATTATTTTATACAAACCTAATTGTTTATAATTTTTCAGATTATGTCATCAAAAAGAGCAATATTGTTGCTCTTTGTTAGCATAATCGTCAAAAATTCGAAAGGAACTGATTTCCTAAAAACAGATGTGAATCATTCATCGAAACCAAAGATAACAAATAATGTTCACTTGTTACCAGGATCAACTAGAAATTTTCCCGAATCTTCAACTTTTAATCCTGACGTTTTAAATAAATTTTTAGAAGAGTATGCAAATAAAATTAAATACACAACTGAAGAGAATTTTAAACTACACCCATACTCAGATTCAACGGAAACAACATTAGCAATTAACGTTAATAATGATTACAATAATGATGATGACAAAAATGCAAGACCAACAGAAAGTTATAATACTCAATCTCCAAATTATCCTCCTGAAGTAAGAAGAATTGAGCAACTGTAATAATTAGTTTAATTAAAAATTTAATATCATTGTGATGGTTCTAGGTAGACTTAAATGATACAGTTCAACGAAACAAATATTTGGGCCTTAATTCTCAGGATGACCGTAATGGTTGGGTTGCTTTGGACGCAATTCCATGGTCTAAAAGTAAAATTTCAAAATGGCAGTCGAACCCTAGCACACCTTGGCCAGACATGAGCAACTGGGACACACCAAATACAATCAAACCATGGTACCTTTAAAACCCTTTACAAACATTCTATTTCCTGAATTTTCTTTACAAACATGATTTAAATTATTATTTCAGGTACAATAGACCAAAGCCAAATTTCGGCGAGAACCCTTCTAGACCTCCATTCAATCATGATGGTCCTAATTATGCCCAAAAATGGCCACCAGAATACCCACCTTGGGACAAAAATCATCATCGACCGAACGTTGAAATCATTACTGATAATAGACCCTCAAATTTCCCAAACAGTTGGGACAGAAATCAAATATCAAAGCCAAATTATCCTTGGAACAGATACTCAGGATACAACCATAATAATAATAATAATAACAACAACAATAATAATTATTTTGAATGGAATAATCCTATGAAATATGACCCCTTAGAAAATGCTGCTTCAAATCATCCAGAATACAATAAACGTCCATCTTTTTCTCAGTATCAATATGAACCAAGTCATTCCCCTTCTCACGGTCACAATGCGGACGGTCAGTGGATTCTTTTGTCAACAAACAGAGGATACTCAAAAACACGTCAGAGATCTATTAAAATCAATGCTTCGAACAGCAATGATCTTAATATTACAAATACAACAAAGAGTAATCAATTGCCAATTGTTTCATCAAGACGACAGGTTAGAACAACTTGAAAATTCAATTTTATATTTGAAAAATAAAACTTTTTAACTCGTTGACTTCATTTTTAATGAAATTTTGATTTTTGTTCAATTATGTAGCTATAACTCGAAATTTTAAGATATAACGCACTATTTTTAGAACTTTTTTGCAAATATTATCGCAAAATTTTCATAAAAACTTAAAGTATAAATTCCATATTATTTAGTTATGATATTATTCACCTAAAAAGTATTTGAAGCCAAATTTAACAACAGAATTTCTCCATTTTCGAAAAAATGTTACAAAAAAAGTATCCAAAAATAGCCAACGAGTTAATGTAAAATAAATATTAAGGTATATTTCATTCATTAAGACGAAAAATCCTTTCCAGCTTTGACCTGTGAATAGCTCAACATTTTGTAAAAACATTGCTATTAACAATATTATTCTATATCTCATATCCTGGCGAAATAAAATTCAAAGTGAATTATTTCACTAATTCGCCAGGATACAAGGTAACAAAAAAATAGCGTGAATAACATTATCAAAATAGCAATTTTTTTGACAAAATATTGGACACTTCACAGGTCAGAGCTATGAATGTATTTTCCACCTGAAAATCTTTTTAATTTAACGCTAAATCGTAACGCTAATTAATTTTGCATATGAAAAAACAGTAAAATCGTTATTTTAGTATAATTGTTACAAAAATCGACAGTATTGAGCTACTACAGAAATGATCATCTTTTAGACTTAAACTTTCTAGGTGAGATTGACCGTTTTACCCTCAATTAATGGTATCAACACGACTGTGTCACACGGCGGTCTGTTAGAAGTTGAGAATACATTCAAAACAGTCGATCAAAGCCAAAAAGAATACGAGCAAAATAATAAATTAACAAAAGTGCCAACCATTATTCGGCAGAGACCTTTCAAAAATACAATGATTGGTAAGCCTTCGAAAGCAGCAGTATTTGCAGCGGTAGGTGCTGGAATGTTACCAGTGACTATGGCTATGATGATTCCTATGATGCTAGGGCGACGAAAAAGATCAATAGAGGACGACAATTTTAATTTAACACATATAGATAAAGTATTTAAATATTAGCAGATAGAAGGTTGCAATTATTTATTTTTAAAAAATAAGCTTTACATTTTAAGATTTAAAACAAATTTGATTTTTGTCAATTAAAATGTAAAAAGAATCATTTTGTTTGAATCTCGTTAACTCTGCAATCAAAATGGTAATTCACTATTTTTGATGGTATTTTAATTTGTTAGATGCAAAAGTAGAAGAAAATATTGAAAAAATATATAAATGTAAAATTTGTAATAGTTTTACTTTTTTGATATTTCTTTATTACATTTTTATCAAGACGTGAAAATCGTAATCATTTTGGCCTGGCTACGATTTTTGATACACAAAATCTATTTTTAATCAGACATGCATGCTATTCAATTAAATAAAAGTAAATCTGTGATTTTCTAAATGTATCAAATATTATTAAAGAATATTGTAATAATAATTATATTTATTTTTTATATGTATCTTCTATAGTATTATGTATTTGAATAAAAAAAATTGACAATGTAGTAAGTTTAAGCATGTGTATTTTTTTATTTTGTACCTTGTTTAACGCTCTCCCGTGCCAACGTCGCGGTTTATCTATATGTGAGGCGCCACATGTCTTAGTGTGGCTACTCGTTCGAGTGCGACAGAAACAAACAAGAAAATAGCGCGGCGATGGCACAAGATAGGGTTAAATTCATAATTTACCTCATTTAAAAACCTTTCAAATGGTACATAGAAAATGTTTCTTAGATGTTGCTGCACGAAATGATAAAACTACCTTAATGGTAAAATTTTTGTAAAAACTTTTTATACAAACATCAAATCAACAAAATAAAATGTTCTTTATTCGAACCGAGCACTCATACATATTTTTAGAATCTAATATTAAGATCAAAGCCGAACATTTTTATATAAATGTACATATAGTTGATATAATTTCAATACATAATAAAAAATATGATCATACTCAGAAGTAAATAAAAATCTAGAAATTATTATTTAAAAAAATGGGTACTAAATAATACATCCGTTTTGTTTAGATGTTTTGGCTAGCTAAAAAATTAAAAATTATATTATACGTAAGTAGTGTTTAATTCACGTTTTCATTCACCATACCCATCGCTAAATTGATAAACATATAGAGTACTTGGTCAAATATTTTAATTTTTTATACATGAGAAAAGATTTTAAAAAAAAGCAATTTTAGTGATGCACAAAATACAATACAAATAAAATTTGTAATATTTTGAGCAACACAGTAAGAAATACAAATAATAAAAACTAATTTATAAGAATCATAATTTTTATACAAATTATTCTCTGATAAGATTATAATGTATAATTATAATCATGGTAAGATTGTGTGATAATTTTAAATTTGTAAAAACTTGCATCTCTTCTCATTTATAAAGAGTTTTTTCTACGTTTTAACTATTCGTAATAACACAATTGTCAGTCTAGGTAATAGTAATGTCAAATATTAAAAATATTTATGATATACAATGTATAATACAATCAATGGAATAATAAATGGATATTAATTTTAACTTCATATGATTAAATTAAACATCCAAAATTATAAAAGTTATTACATTGATCTAAACTAATGCATTCTCTAATTATGTTTTTACCTTTGAAGATAAAAGTTTAAATGAAACATAAAACTGCTTTAGTTTTTAGAGTGCAAATATATATACAAAATTATTACTCGATTAAAATATAATATTACCGTTTAAAGTTTATCATATACTTAGAACGAAAAATAATAATGCAGTTTTTAAAAAAAATTAACAGTAATTACGTTTCACCATTAAGTCTTTTTTGTACATGACTGATATATCGTGTAAATCCTTCACTTGCGTGCTTTAATACAGTAAGACCTAATCGAAACTTAGCTTCTGCTACGTTTCTCATAAAACTGAAAATGTTAAATTTTTCTTGAGATTCGGGAATCATTGGTTTTGAAGGCGCATTTTGAGAATGGGTCCACTGAATCGTTGTACTTTCCAAATTATTTGTGCCACCAGTATATGCTATTTTGTCATCCTCATCCGAGCTTTTAGATGTAGTGGAACTTTTGTTATCAGGTTCAATTCCTGAAAAAATCACAGCAAAAATTAATATCTTAGCACTTTTAAAATCTATTTTAACTTTTATTCAATAAATATTAAATGTATAGTCACCTTCACTAGATTTAGTTGATAAAATTGAACTAATTGGTGTCATCACTATAGTAGTGGAAGAAGTTGATGTATATTCAGACACAGTATTTTTTTCTTTTTTATTTAGATTCATCTTGTTATTTAAATTTTTTTTTTTATTTATTGGCTGTTCATTGGTCGGAATTACAGAATCAATTATGTCTATAATCTCATTACTGAAATCCTCTTCCTGAGCAGACTCAATTTTTGAAGGTATCACCTGTATATTGGACTGTTTTTCTTCATCCAGTTTCGACGATTCTACTGATCTTCGGATTTTCAGAGAACGCGGACCATGTTCCACAGCAACCACCGTCGATGTTATTTCCAATTTGTCATAGTCATTTTCTGGTTTAACACTTACGTTGTTTGTACTATCATAAACAGGCAAATTGTTGTTCTCATTGTTTGACACTTGTGTGTACTTAGCATAATCGTAATAACTGTTATTTTGGTCATATTCTTGGGAACTTTGGTCAGAAACACTAGAATTTGGATCTGACTTTGTTATTTCAGGAGATACGTAGTCTTGTAAGACACTACCAACAACAAATTGTTTATTTCCATTACTATTTACGGTAATGGGATTTGTATTTTGTTTTTCGTCGATCTGAGGAAGATTAGACTCATCATGGTACTGATAATCAAGATTTCGATAATTAATTTTAACATTAGGATTATCAGCAGGTTTTTGCTTAGACTCATTTACATTCGAATAACGTTCATTATTCTTTTTCGGCGACTCTGTATTTGCTTCATTGTTGTTGTTATTATTATTACCATTATTGTTATTACCATTATAGCCATTGTAACGATAATAATTATTATAGTTATTATAATTCCGATCGTAATGGGTCATGCCTTGATAAACTTGTTTCAACACTTCTTCCTCATTTTGTCCATTGTTGCCCCCATATTCATCTAAATTGTATTTATAATTTGGCTCGACTGCATAATTTCTGCGGGTAATGGCTCCACCGAAGGGATACAAAAAGTACGAAGCAAGACCCAATCCCAGACCCACCAGAGACATCATTCCAAAACTCGGCATAATCTCGCGGCTCAAAAAATTGTATATCTGTGTGCTAATAGGATTTTTGCTGTTGTTTGGTTTAACTTTTGTTGAGTTGTTTTGCACAACTTTTGTTTCAGGCTCAATTTTGGATTCTTGCAATTCTTCTAAACTAGTGCTGTCAAGTTGAGCAGTTGTTTCGTCTATTAGGCTTTTAGCAGTTGTAGACCTACTGGGTTTACGTCGGCGTGACTTATTCTTCTTCCGTTTGGAACTGTGACGAGGTCTTTTTGTGGTAGAAGATGTACTGGTACTGGCTTTTGTATAATTAAACATGTTTGCTGGCTCTAGTGATAACTTCATTATCGCTGGCTCTGATTTCTCAATTGTTAAACTCGGTGATTTAAGATTTAGGCTAACTTCAGTGTGGGAACTGTTTTGAACTTGTTTCTTCTCTTGGAATAGCGACATATTTTTGACTTTGTGACTTTGATTCAGTTTCAATTTTGCGGTCATTTCTTGTAACTTGCTTAAAGTAGTGTTTGAAGAATTTGTGACATTAGTGTTGTTACTGTTCTTTTTAACTGAAGTGTTGATGGTGCCCCTGAGTTTTGCTGTAAAAAAGGTCTGCTCCTCGGTATCCACGGATTTTTCTGTGCTCACCAGCTGAACGGGTTTCAGAGTCACCTTTTCAATTTTCGAAGTGAACTGATTTTCAGTTTTATTTGTACTTGGCTTAGGAGTGACACGCTTTTGTGAATTTTTCAGTCTGTTTGACTGGTTAGATTTGTTTCCGGTTATCGTGACAATTTTTGATATTGTAGAATTTTTGGACCCTTGAGGTGTTGAATTTTTCTTCGTAGTTGAAACTGGTTTCAATGTTGTTATCGACTCTTTGATTTCGCTACTGCGAATTGTAGTGGAACTTAAATCACCTTGATTTGCCATGACTAATTTTGTTGTGGATTTCTTTTCTGCTGTTTCTGTTTTTGAGGGTTTTGAATTTTGCGTTGATGATACTTTTTTTGTTGAATTATTTTTTTGCAAATTTTCGTTGTTGGTTTTTGCTGCTGTAGGTGTTTTTACTTTTGGAACTATATCAAGAATTTTATTGATGCTCGATGTAATATTTACAGACTCTTTTATCACTGATGGTTTTGTTTCAGTCTCAACTTTTGTTATTTTAACTTCTTCTGAGTTGGATACATTTTCGAATAAATTCTTCATCGATGTCGACGGAGGATTGAGGAGGATCCATGTTGAAATACCACCTGTTGTTGTTGGCTCATTTTTTTGAGTAGTAGTTATTTTGGTCATATTTAGTTCACGCTCAATTTCTTCTTCAGTTAAAGCCATTGCTTCGCCTGGATGGCCGCTTCCGAAATATGAAAACTTGGAATTAATTGGCCTTCCGTAAATTAAACCCGTTGGCTCTGTTTCGGCAGGTTCTGTTCTGACTTCGACGACTGAAGAGGCAACATTAGTTGATGGTTTTACGTTAATTATGTCTAATATTTTATCATTCTTTATAAGATGAGGCGCTTTGGTCGGTGCTACTTCACTTCGGCTTTTGTTTTGATTGTCATGGCTAGAAATGTTCAGCAATTGTGTTGCTACTTTTCGTAATGAGAGGTCAATGTCCTTCAAGTCCTTTAACGTTTTGCTCGAACCAACTGGCTTGAATCTGTAAATAAAAAAAGTAGATTAAATTCAGTTTTAAACTTTTCTTTTTGAATTTACAAATGTTTAATTTGAAATTATTATTATATTATTCTAGATCAATTTTTTTAAATTAAAGAATGCAGGTTTTGAACTTATATTATTTGGATTCTTCTAATTAAATTGCTATAAAATATGTAAATATTTAAGATTTTCAAATACTGCTATGGAGTACTAAAAATAAATATCAAATATTGTAGTACTCTTTTGTCAGTATTATTTGTAGCAATTGCAAATTCTAAAGAGTTTAAATTGATGAGCAGTATTTTGAAGGTTATATTTTGTCATTTTTCTGGCTAGTTAATTTCATTGTATTGTACAAATACAATTATTTTTTTTATTATGAGTTTTCGACCACGATAGACTCAAATTATCTTCTAATTATCTTCAGGTGTTGAGAAAAACCATAATTCAACACGTAAAAAAGAAATGACTGATTTTCATTAAATTAGTAATAGATAACTAAAATTCATTAATTAAACTTTTGAAATTCAGTAAATTCAAATACTGAATTTAAGCATTTAATTTAATTATTGATTTATAAATATTCGAATACTGAATTTCATTATTTAATTACTGATTTTTAGTAATCAATTACTGATTTAACATTCAAAAAGTGTATAAGATATTCGAAAATGCAATTAGAAATTTTAAATGCGGACACACTTTGCAAGTAATTAATAACTAAAAATCAGTCATTTCTTTTTTACGTTTTGTAAAATAATGTTCATTTATTATAAAATAAAAATTTAGTAATTGTAAAAATGCTTTCTTTTAAATGTTTGTTGTGCGAGGGAAACTAAATATTATCGTTGTGCTAGTTTCCACATTTTACTTATAATGTATAGGTTACATTTATTTGTTATAAAATAAACAAAAAAAATCATTTATTTATTTTGTTATCTCATTGTTTCATTTTTTTAAGATTTAAACAAGAAAATTAAAATTTTTTGTAATATGAATGTATAGATAGAATATATTTTTTAGATAGGTGTCAGACAGGTTATTAATATATAAAGTACTAAAAAATACTAGCTTTACCAATTGTTGTAAATTTTACTTTTATTTTTTTTTTTTTTTTAT